>JAQPZZ010000015.1:600000-776070 GCA_028416715.1 Fusarium multiceps | reverse complement strand
TTTTTTTTTTTTTTTTTTTTTTTTTTTTTTTTTTTTTTTTTAGGTTAATTCTATTCCTCTCTGCCCTTTTCTGTTCTTCCATCCTCGGTTGTCAGGCAAACACGCCGAGTCGATGTCTCACCTACAGATTTGTGTAACTGTGAATCAGGATCTGAGATACCTACACGAACAAAGTCACGTCACAAAGGATTATGTTTGTGTTTTTACGCGTTCAAATTACTTGTTCGCTCTTGTTGGTAACATACCCCTTGGGGTAAACTATCGAGGTAATTTCATACATGTCACCTTTTTATGAACAGGACTGGTTTGTGAGATAACAGATCTCAGGGTCCTATAAGAATTGGCCGCCAAGAGCGCAAGAGATGGAATACCTTAGTCAATCTATGTAAGCCTACATGAGCAGGCTACTTTGTCGTAGTAGCCTAGAGTTTGGGACGCTATATGCCCCGAAAGTTGTTGCCGTATACGCTGACGTTGAGTTCCATGTTGGGATACAAACGGATCGTGCACTGAGATTACTTTATAATAGCACCCTACGACTTAGATGCGTGTAGTTAAAACTTCCACTCCGACTTCAACGTCATCTTAAGCTCCTCATAAAGAATCAAAGCTTTAACCGTAGCCTTGTACGTTGAAATTAACATCCCGATAAAAGGGGTTAATTCAAACAGAGCTCTTGACATGATGATAGAGATGGACAGGACATACAGTGCACACTGTGTTAAGCTTACTAATAATAAGTACCTTGACCAGTAAGATAGCATATCGTTGGACTGATAAGAGCATAATGTGGGGGCTGTACAGTGCTTCTCATTGTAATAGGCGCTCAACAGCTTACCTACCCTAGGTACCTCAGCCACACAGCCACACTAGGAGTACCTCGACATAATGTTTAACGTCAGATTTGAACCAGGTTTTATACATATTGGAAATCTAGCTCCTCGTGTAGCTGTTAACTTAGTAGTAATCTATCTCGGTTCTCTGATGTTAGCCCGAAAACAGTTGAAACAAAGGTCGTATCATTGCTCTAAATTGTGTTTGAAGATACGAGTATTGTATTCGTTTGGCGAGAGAGATCCGGAAACAATTCTTCCTTCATTTACATCAGACCATTTGATATGGAAACATGGATGTTCCGTTCAACGACAACGCGTCGTAGCTTTAATCAAAAGCCGATATTGAGGACCTTTGGTGGGTCTTCTCTGTTTATACCTGCCTTGTCACCCTGTTTAATATCCTCTTCATCTTATAAAAGGTTCTCAAATCCACTCCATTCCATTCAAACTACAAGTCTAATCAACGCAATCGTCACCATGATCTCCACAGCTCTTACCATCCTGGCGGTGCTCACCCGGGATGTTCTTGGAAACCTCGACATCGTCACTCTCTTCGCGAAGCCTGATGCGTACATCCAAGAGGCTTCAGCGACGCTTGTTGTTGGAGATGTTCCCCAACCCATGACTGGTGATGTTGCCCTGTGGAGTGCTATCATGATGGAAAACCAGGCCTCCTTCCTCCAGGGCGTCACCGAGAACGCCCCTCCTGGGTATGGCCCGATCCATCCATAAACCTCGTAATTATAGCTGACGGTTATTAGGTTGGGGTATTGCACCGATCTTGGGAAGTCATGGTGCAACTTTGCCTATGCGCTCGTGAACGGAAGTAAGTAACAAGTGTTTCGGCTTACCTGGAGTTATCACTGACGCGGTATTAGGCTCTCAGGCCAAGAATGGTACACCGGTCAAGGCCGCTCCGGGGTCCCGTATCAAGACGCACTGTAGGACCACAACACGCCTACCGCCCACTTCCACCTAAGCTGACAAAATATCAAGACAAACTCAACCCCTCGACCCAGATGTGGGACCAGAACCTTTATATCAATGATAACCTGGTTTCCAGTATCTCAACTAGTATATCACCCCCATTGAGCATGGCAGATATCACATGATTAACACGTCAACAGGCAAGGGACAACACGGCGAAATCTTCTATATCTCAACTGAATGCTCGGCTGGTAACTGCGCTGCTGCTCCAGCTCACAGTATGTTTCTTATCATGCCCAATTCCCGTATAGTGGCTAATCAAGATCGTAGGCTGGGAGGATGTGTCTATCACGCTAAGCAAGGCAGATTTCAGCTTTGGCCGAACAGAAGGAGGTTGGGAGCATGGCGCTACTGGTGGAGAGATGTCGACCTCTGATGGTGGTAAGACATGGAAATTTACCACTATCAAAGTCCCTGCCACCAACCCCTAGAGAGCCCGGGGTTGTGAGACAGGGGGTGGGTAGGATTTCTCAGTAGTTGGATATTGCGTGTATGTACAGTGCACTGCAATCTACAATCTGTCATATTCGGTGACTTGCTCGGGCCAAGTATATTTGCTGAAAAGACTATTCTAGGTCTTGAGCATGTTTAGTTAAAGTCATAAAACTTCCACTCCGCCTTGAAGTCCTTGTCCAGCTCCTCATCAAGAATTAAAGCCTTGACCATCTCAATCGGTAACCCACCCGTCCTCAGAATAGCATCATGATACTCCTTCTCGCTCATCTTGCCTCCATCAACAGCCATCTCGCGTAACTTCCAAAGCTGCAGCGCACCAAGCATATATCCCGCTTGATACAAAGGCGAATAGCTCCCTTCCACAGACCGACGGACTTCACCTTCCGCATTACTCCTCTCGTGACTAATTCTGTCGACGAGAAGGTCCACCGCTTCTTGAGCTGTCATCTCTCCCAAGTGGAACTTGAGCGAGAAGATAATTCGCAAGCAGCGATGCATGCGCCACCACAGTGCTCCGATACGGTTCTCAGGCGAGTGGTGAAAATCGTCTCGCTCGTAGAAGAGAAATTCCCAGTATAGCGCCCATCCTTCCACGAAGAAGGGTGTATCGAAGATGCGCTTGCGATGAGAGTTGTAGCGATCTGCCATGTAGAGCTGTAATCTGTGCCCAGGAAACATCTCATGAAAGGCAGTTGCTTTGGCGAAGTGCTTGTTATTTCCTCGCATGACCATGAGTTTGAGATCATGTTCCATGGATGTGACGGGGTATGAAACTTGAATCGTTGGCCCGCCGAGGAAGAATGGGGAGACTTTTTGTCGTTCCGCATCGATCATGATCATTCGCCATGTCGAGTTTGATAGAGGAGGTACAGTAACCAGATCACGCTCCGTGACAAAATTACTTCCCTCAACGACCAAGCTTCGTACATATTCCGTCTGTTTGCCAGGATCGACGTAGTCATTCTTAACATGCTCTAGAGCCTTCTTCCACTCCTTTCCATAGCCAAGTGCTTCGGATTGTTTGATCATTTCCTTCTCACACCATTCAAATTCCTGGTTTCCAATTTCAATGAGCTCTTCCGGTGTGTAGGGAATCATTTCAGCTTCCAATTCTACCTCGAGACCTTTGCGGCCGATGGGTTCCCCGATGATGACATCTTGACCCTCTTGATTCATGCCTGCGAGTTCAGTTTGCACGGTGGTGAGATAGTTGCTTAGAGAGGAATTGGCGGCTTGCCAGGGTGTTGTGACCCAAAAGTCGAAGAGGGGATCGTAGGTTGAGTAAAAGGTGAACCACTCTTCTAAGTTCTCGAGAAGATTGGTGATGGCCTTCGTAGCGAGATATCCGGTTGTCTCAGTGACGTTGAAACCTCCATCTTTGACTTTTGTCTGCACAGCTGTGATGCTCTTCGTAATATTGTTCAATAATCCAGCAGTCTCTTTTGCTTTCATGGGTTCAACATCTTGTCTCGCCTCCAGCATTCCAACAAGGTCTTCCGCAAAAGGCAGCAGCGGTAAATAACCTTCCTTGGAAGACTTTTGCAGATCGATATTATTCAGCTGGCGCGTATGGTACGTGTTCAGCATGATGTAATCGACTTTGCCTTCCTGGTCAAGACCTCCAAAGTCTATTCCATCGAGGAGGTCCTGTTCACTCTTGTGGTAATCCTGTAGGGCGTTGAAACGACGGGATGCAAAGTCTATGTTGTAAAATTCGTTGAGTTCACCAAGATCCGCTTCTGTGCGTATGACATGGTCTGTCATGGAGACATTGAACGAGTCGCCCAAGGCGAACAGGCCCAGGGAGGCGCTGAAGGTGCTTGCTGAGGACAAAGACATGGCGAGAGGATTCTGAACACGGCAGCCTACCACCATAACATAACAACAAAGGAGAAACATGTGCATTTTTATACTCATACTTGAGTGTCGGTCACTCAAACCGACCATCGGATTCATCCTCCGCAGTGTTGATCAGTACGACAATTGGACTGAAGCAGGGTTCCCCGCTTATCGATATCTGGGCACTCTTGATAGAGATGCAGTTATACAAGGATACAGATAAACTCTTTTTGGTAGGTCGTTTGTTTCGTACGTCACTCAAAGGATCTTAGCTCCTTGGAGGTTAACGTTGCATGGATAAGGTTAACCTATCGTTTCCCGCGGGGAAGTTGACGTGCATCGGGGTAAGACATCTGGTAGTTTCCCCGACAGAAGACTCGTCACGTGTATCTGGATTTGAGAAATACGGACGTTTTATTGCATGAATCTGCCAAACTAATCGTCACGCGGCTGGATCGAGGTCGCCCAAAGGCTTTATTGCATTGCTAGAATACATTACAATGACAGCTGAATGAGGAATGATGTTTGGATATGGATTAGATAGGATCCTACATGGGCCTTACCATGTACATCAAAACAGTGACACAATTCATTCTTTTTCATCCATGAACTCTCAAAGTAAGACTTCATTTACCAGTGGTATTGATCATTTGAAGGCTGACCGTCGGTCTCGGTCATCGGTCGTGGAGCTTCGGCCGTGAGATTTCGGTCGAAGAATAACGCTAGTTTGCAGATCCCGTCAGCATGCTCGACAAATCACAGAGCGGTATTCATGCTCTGCCCTATTATATCCCGGCCGGCGTCGGTATTTAACGTCGCCGATATCAACAGGATGAGCTTC
The DNA here is from genome assembly GCA_028416715.1 of Fusarium multiceps. Taxonomy (NCBI): domain Eukaryota; kingdom Fungi; phylum Ascomycota; class Sordariomycetes; order Hypocreales; family Nectriaceae; genus Fusarium; species Fusarium multiceps. The sequence goes on along the minus strand of JAQPZZ010000015.1, from coordinate 771,111 downwards.
CCGGTTACAGAGCGACAGAAACAATTACTACTATAACTGCGTCTTTGATATTTGTTCAATCGTCAGACACGTAATTATGGAGCAGGGCTCAGTTTAATTTTAAGCTTATTATAGTTGCATAGCCATCTCAATGCCGAGATGGAATTGAGTCCGTTACCGAGTGCATAATGGGATATATAATTACCATCTGTAGGACTGAAATGGCATCCTTTATTGCATCCTCATCAAGCATACTTTTTTATTACTTCCACAATGACTCAACTTTTCGCTCTCGCAGCCTTGATATTCACCCTGGCCATCTCAGCAGGTATAAGCATTGCTTTAATCAATGTGGACTGCTACTCAACCTTTTGCTCCGAAGGACCTTTCACTTTTGAAACAAGAGTCCACATCACCGTGTATTACGCTTTGCTCGCCACCCTCGTTATTCTTCTTCTCCTCCGTACAAGCACTCAGCATATTGCCAACATTCACATTGCCCATGAACTCTCTCTCATCGGAAACCGAGTCACCCTTGGTGGCCTCTTTATGTCTCTTGCTATCTTGGCAGTTACGCTATGCTCTACCATCTACTGGTTACCTGCCCAGGATGAGCTATGGGGTTACAAGACTGATCCTCTTGACTGGGCTTCTGCAAAACTTCAGCTTACCATCACCGGTGTCACGGGCCATTATGCTGATATTCTTCTTGGGCTTCTGCTTATCCCTGTCTCGAGAAACAGTCTTGTTGGCCAAGCCTTCTACCTGCATCAGAGCACATTACTCTTTGCTCACAAGGCTGTATCTTATTTGTTCTCACTGAGCGTCATTGTCCACGGTGTCGCGTACATGGTATGTTTTGTCATTTTGTTGTGTTCTACGTACTGATTCATCTTAGCTACACGCCAATGACTCCAGTAGAAACGACGACAAAGCGCGCCATGAAGCCTTCTCCACCGGAAACCCAGCCTTGACAGTCTCAGAGAGCAAACAACTGGGTGGGTGGTTCTCACTCACCTACTACGTCGGAATCGCTGCCATTCTCCCCGTTCTTATTATTCTCGTCACTTCCATGCCATGGGTTCGTCGACGTCACTACAATCTCTTCTATTTCAGCCACGTCATGCTCGGTACAGTGACCATCGTTGCATCTTGCCTTCACGCCAGCACCAATTTTTATCTGCTCCTTCCAGGCTTGCTCCTCTGGATTCGGGACTGGACCAGACGCTTGTTCTTTGGGGAGGCTAGAGGTCTGACTACTAAGACCCCCGCTGTGCTCGAGATTGCAGAGAATGGTTGGCTCAGAGTCTCTTTGTTGCCCAACAAAGCAATCTTTGGCCCGCCTCTTCTCTACTATTACCTTAACTTCCCATCAATCAGCAAGGTCCAGACACACGCTTTCACGGCGGTGGCGCACCCGACGAACAATGGTGGTCCCGTGTTCCTTGTTCAGCCGGAGGCGAAGGAGAAGGAGTGGACTTGGCAGTTGAGGGCTCTCGTTCAAAGACCTAGAGCTACCCTACGACTAGATGCCCGAGTCGAAGGACCATATCCTGTGTCCGACGCAAACTTCGCTTCTGCTACCCATATCGTGTGTATCGTTGGGGGATCCGGTATCACAGGAGCTTTAAGCCTTGCACACTGGTGGCTAGAGACGCGACCAGCCAACACTCGGTTCGACCTCATATGGACAGCTAGGCAACGGGAGACTACAAGACTGGAAGAATGGCAGAACATCGAGGAAGTTGCCAAAACAGCTTCTGGTTTTACAGTGGCCACTCATGTTAGCTCGGAGAGCGGTAGGTTGGATGCTGGACAAGCCCTTCGACAGGCTCTTTCTGGACGTCGAACCAGTGGTTCAGGCTGGGTTTATAGTTCTGGACCTCCTACTCTCTTGAGTGCGACTGAGCGAGCCTGTGTTGAATTTCAGAAGGATCATCGCGGTAAGGACAACGAGAAAGGCTGGACTGTTCAGGATTTGGCTTGGTATATGGCACGATGGGAGGTTTGACGATGATTTTCATGGAGTTGTTTAATGATACAATTTGAAACTGACGATGGATGTATGGGCTGGTTGCGATTTGCTCAATAGAGTTGTCTATACAGAAAGTTTGGAAGTTTGAAAAGGTTACGGGGCTTTATCCGGGATACCCTGACCTACCTATCTTGCTGTTTATCTAGACATGTAGAGGCATGGAGAGCACACGTGACAAGAACAGCCCATGAGGGGGGTTAAATTTGCAGTGAATAGATGCTGGGACCAATACCTTTCAAGCGCTGGAAAGCTTCATATCTTTGAGCTGGATGACATCTATTCGGTGCATTCCGCCATTCAAGCCCAGAAAAAAGAGAAAGGTCGAAAGTCTCTATTTTGTGTACACATTGTCTGACAGTCTATCTTTTATTTCCATTCGAAGAATTGACGGATTGTGCAAAAGCCTCTTCCCAGACTTTTCTAACTTCAGTCCTGAACGAAATATCTGACCAAATAAAGTTCCTGAGTATCTCGTACGTTTGCATCCATGTCTTCGCCGTGCCATATCTCTCAGATCGCAGGAGTGCAATGTAGCTTGAGCGCACAGGTCCTGTCGGGGAGAATGCGCCACCCATGTAGACAAGCCACAACAGAAGATCTGCATGCTCATTCCAAACTGGATCTTCATACGACTCTTGAAGTTCAAAGAGTAACTTGGTAGAAATATTCGCCTGGACCATCAGTAGATGTACCACAAAGAATTTGACAGAAGCTTACGGGGATTACTAAAGCGCACCATACTGTACAGCACAGCATGACTGAACATAAATAGGCCCCAAGATAGCAACACCCCAGTATTGGTGTCAACTTCGGAAGGGCCTCTAAACGCGACTGAATAGATGCTATATGACGATTAATGAATAATCCAGACACCACACAATCGGCAGGTCGATAATCGTCGCGAATGCGTTCAAGGGCGTAAATATCCTCTAAAATTTCGATGAAGTCGTCGCTGAACAGATGAGATCGTATGTGGAGACCAGCCGGTAGCTGGAAAAGATCCCCAGACACAGACTCTCTCTTCCACTCAAGCTCAGCGAAGCTCGTATGATCGACAATGCGCTTCGAGCCAACCAAGATAGAAGAATTCAGGTCTTGCCTGACAAGTGTTAGTCCGAAACTGGATGACAGTCAAATTCTTACCAGAATATTGCGCGTTTGATTCCTTCGGTTAAACAAATACCTGATTTCTCACTGGCTCTGAGCAGCAGCTGGATAGCTCCCATATGCAACTGAACTTGGGACGTTGTTCCAAGTCTAGCCTGAATCTTTGTTAGATACCGTCCATATAGAAGCTATAATCTTACCTCGACTCCAACAAGAAGTAATATTGCACCGATAGTCGACTCCGACACAGGTTTGTTCATTGTCTCGCGGATATGATAAATGGCCTGACCTCGATAGACGAGAGATTCGTTGTTCAAGACACCGCCACTAGCGGCAAAGGCCAATGACAGCATGACTGCATTCATCAATGCAGGATCGACGAGGCCAGCTCGAAAGACGGAATGGAAGTTTTGAAAGTCGAGGTCTTGAGAGATACTAAAGACTGGTTCTGGAGCCTGTCTGGCTTCATCTGATGAGAATGTCAGCCTGGATTGGATATCGTATGAACAAAAACGCTTACGATTATTGAGGAAATGTTGTAATCTTGAGCTTTTGATTGGAAGGCTGTCAAAAGGATCAACACTAGCGGTACCCAGACGCGAAACGTCAAGTTTTCCCTTGCGGTTAAGGTTCTTCCCATCTTCTACGTAAAAGTTCTGCACAGATGCTTTCTGGAGGTCTCGTTTCTTCTGCAACGCTTGTTTGACAGCATGTGAACGGGCCAAGCGTTTCGCAGCCTTGTCATTATCGTTGGGGTCTTGGACAGTTATGAATTGGAATTGCACCACTTAGAAGTCAGAACGCCTGTAGCAATAAATTGCCCTCTTCCATACTGTACTTACTTTTGCCGGGGGAAGAGTCCGTTTTTGCATCCACGGTCATGTGATATGTATCTAAAACAATAATGAAGGAGCTGCAAGAGATAGAACCGGTGAGATGACGCCGACCCATAATCTCACCGTTGGTTCTGCTGAGAAATCACAACTTCGGCTTTTTCCGTAAGCGCGGGACTGCAGGACCAGCTAATCCCAGATCAGAAAAATCTCATTTCCTCTTTAGGAAGTATCTCATTGCTGAATGTAGAAGAAGATAGCATCATGCACAAGCGAAGGTAATTGCAAACTCACGATGGATGAGCCAGGCCTTTGCTGTATTTCTAATCATCATACTAGCAGGTCAGTTTGTCATCAAAAATCGAGTATAAAGAGTCAAGATGGGACTTGAGGAAAGTCTCAATGCAATCACTGTTATCGTCACGCAAACAACACAATCCTTTCACGTTTTAACATACACATCTACTATGACAGACTCACGCCTTTTCAAGCCAATGAAAATTGGCAAAATCGAAGTCCAGCACCGCATCGGCATGGCTCCCATGACGCGACTCCGAGCAACTGTGGACCGTATCCCCAATGCCTTGATGAAAGAGTACTACAGTCAACGCGCATCCGTTCCTGGAACTCTGATCATTACTGAAGGCACTCTCGTCTCGCCTGCTGCAGGCGGTGGCTTTGCCAGAACACCTGGAATTTGGAATCAGGATCAAGTCAATGCCTGGAAGGCCATCAACGACGAGGTACACAGCAAAGGCAGCTTTATCTTCGTACAGCTCTTCGCCATGGGCCGAGCTGCTACTGCTCAAGTTGCGAAAGATGAGGGAATTGATATCATTGCTCCCAGCGAGCTCTCTCTTGAAGGGGGTGCTCAGCCTAGAGCTATGACTCTACCCGAGATCCACGACATGATCGAGGCTTTTGAGACTGCCGCAAAGAATGCAGTGGCTGCTGGTTTCGATGGAATTGAAATCCATGGTGCAAATGGATATCTTCTTGACCAATTCCTTCAGGATATCAGCAACCATCGGAATGATGAATTCGGCGGAAGCATTGAGAACAGATCCCGCATGCTCAGCGAAATCATGACACGCGTCGCGGCAGCCATTGGCCCCGAACGTGTCGGTCTTCGTCTCAGTCCATGGAGTACCTTCCAAGGCATGCGCATGGCAGACCCGATTCCTCAATTCAGCGACATCATCACAAAAGCGACGAACCTCAATCTCGCTTATCTCCATCTGATCGAGTCGCGTATCTGCGGTAGCCAGGACGATATCAACAATGGGCAGGAAAGACTTGATTTTGCTTATAATCTCTGGAAGGGACCTCTACTCATTGCTGGGGGCTTCAAGACAGATGCTGCGAAAAGTTTGGTGGACGTTGAACATCCAGAGAAGGCAATCGTAGTTATGTTTGGGAGAGATTTCGTGGCGAACCCTGATTTGGTGTTGAAGTTGCAGCATGGATTGAACCTCACTCGAGGTGAGAGAAAGTCTTACTACACAAGTGACTCTGCTGGATACATAGATTATCCTTTTGCCGCCAAGGTCACTGTCGCAGCATAGGATAGCTCAATATACGCTTGTTTTGTCTGTATCTATATGATTTCACCCGATCCAGGTTTTTGGCCTTCCGCAGGTCATCTATCTCAACGCGGCTGAAGCAGAGTGGAACACCCTGGGGATGGGTTAAAATTGCAGTGCAAAAACAAAAAGGATGATACGATAGGTGCGGCGACCCCCTGTACGTTTGTACTACGTATGCAGTAGACTTGGACCCCGCAACGCTATCAATTTTCAATTATCTCTAAATTACTTAGTAAAATAGGTAGAAAATAGCTAGGAAAAGGAGTAGAAAGATATAAGTAAGTATTAGATTATAATCGTATTACTATTCCCTATCTTAAAGAGCTTAAAGGCTAAGAGTTGATGGTATATTTGTAAGAGGCGCGTGAATAGGTTTACGCTAGACAAAGGAACAGGGTATGTATTGGACACGTGTAACCAGCTACTCCCAGATAGGACTCACGAGACAGTAACAGGCCTCGGAAGGGGGTTAAAATTGCAGTGAAAAAGGCGACGGTGAAAAGGCGACGGGATGAGTGGATTGGTTACTATTAGAATGCCAGTAGAGATCAAGGCATCAAGCGATCTGTCAAGACTTCTCCATCTCATTTATACCAAGATTTCAATCCAACCGCCTGGACCAGAAACCAAGTCACCAACTGCGGTGAGTATAAGGATCGAACGAATCTATTGACCTAACATCATCCAGATGACTTTATTCTAACTGCTCGATTCGATTATTATCGCGTCATTCGTCAGACTGCTCTGTTCTCCGCCGGACTTTTTGATTGGCTTGTTTATCCTCGGATTCAGTGCACATCAGATCATTCAGCTAAGTGCTATATCAAGACGACTCCGCTTCAATTTATACCTCAACTCCAATTCAGCCCATAGGTTTCCACCATGGACGCAGACAACCCATTCTCGGTCTTCCCCCGGGAAGTTAGAGACATGATATATTCCTTTTCCATCCCAGAGATCCCAGCTACAGACGCCACAGTCTTGAATACAGCCTACAACCCCAAAAATGCCCCTCTTCTGTTCCTCAACGAAGCCATTTCCAAAGATGCCCAACACGTGCTCTACAAGAACCACGCGATTGTCATCCCGGTGCTCAACCCAAGCGAATACGAACTCAAAGAGACAAAATTCGCACCAGTCGTCCGCCAGTGCTCACGATTGATGAAACAACGCTCTAACAGAGTCATCATCGGCACATCACGCTTTGTTAGCTACTCCCCGCTGACTCATATTAACATCGCCGACGGAAAATCAGCCGACGACTGGATATATAAATTCTGTGGAGATGAGAATCCTGAGCCGCTAGCTAGGAAACTCATCGATGAGTTGATCTCTCTACGACCTGAACTGCCGAATGTCAAGGTCGTTGAGTTTAAGTTCTTTGACTGTTTTAATGTTCTGATCGCTTTGACGTGGAAGGAATACTTTTCGGAATTGAGGGAGGGGTGGCCGGAGATTGAGATCGAGATTGATTTTGTTCCTGCCTTTGTGAGTTGGGAGCATGTTGAAGGGTTTTTGCAGGATGCTCAGGAGAGTATGGAGGTAGATGGGATTTTCGACGAGGATAGACTGAGGGAATTCGAAGAAAGGAAGTATGTCACTCAATAGTGGCCAGTCTTCAACTGAGAGTAGATATCGGGTTTCACTCATTATACATGATCAGATGGTCTCGTTATTCTAGCTTTGAGAAATACAACATAAACATTCTAACAACAAACAAGCTACGCTATGCTGTCTAACCCATCCCTCAAAGATCATACTCAGCAATCAACTTCTCAGCAGCAGTCATACCCGTCACATAAGCAACAGACTGAATATGACAACTAGCCAAAATAGGCACAACTCCCATATCCGCCACACGCAGACCCTCAAAGCCAATGACCTTGAAGTCACTATCAACCACAGCCTCGGGATCATCCTTCTTGCCCATCTTGGTAGTACCACACATATGCCAACTCGACGAAATAGTGGCTCGCCAATGCGCAAGAAGCTCCTCGTCGGAGTCTCCCACTGGTCCGACCATCGTGTCCACGTTGTTCTTGACATAGTTTTCGTGCTTAACGAGACGGAATGCATCGCGGAGTGATTCGATGGCTGCGCGGCGGTCGAAGGGCGTGGAGAGGAATTTGGGGTCGAACTTGAGAGGGACGTTGGGATCAGAGGATTGAAGTGTTACTTCGCCTTGACTCTGAGAATTGTAGTAAAAGACCAGAATGCAGGAGTAATTCAAGTTACAATCCGGGAATTGAGGAATGAACCAATGGATAGGAAAGTGTGTGAGAATCTCATAATGGGGCACAGTCTCCTTCATGAGATACTCCTTCTCCTGCTCCGGCAAAGCCTTGAACTCTTCCGACTTGACAAGCTTATCAAGCTTGAACCAGCCAATACCAAGCTCACATGCAAACTTGGTCCATGGGCCTGTTCCGTCCTGACGCCATTGCTGGAGTGCTTCGTCCATGGCTTTTTGGTCGCCGTAGAAGGGCTTGCGGGCTGTGTCACCTTCTTTGCGGGTGTAGACTAAAGGAGTGAACATGTGATCTCTCAAGCCTTGGCCGATGCGGGGGACGTCTTTGATGACGGGAATGTTGAATTGGGAGAGCTGCGATGCTGGACCAATGCCGGAGTGCATGAGAATGCTGGGGGTGTTGAGGGCTCCTGCTGAGAGGACGACTTCCTTCGAAGCGTAGTCTGGTCATATCAGTTATCAAGTCATTAACACTCCGTTATCATGAGAACTTACACTTCTTGTCACCGACCTCAACACCAACTGCCTTGTTGCCTTCGAGAATCACTCTCTGGACAGATGAATCTGTCAAGACAGTCAAGTTCTCTGGCTTCGGCTCCAACAGATCATTCGCAGTAGATCGTCGTCCCTTGTAACTCGAGTTGATCAAAACTGACATTCCAAGAGGGTTCCCAGAGTTATGATCAGGATTCAACGGGAACCCAGCATCCTCGAAGAGGTCCAGGACAGGAGGAAGATCTTTCTCCCACTCAGCAGCATACCCGACGTGAAGTTTTCCCTGACTTCCATGGTCCTCATTCTTAGGCGCAGCATACTTCGCATCAATACCCTCCGGCAAAGCTCCATGGAACGTCTCAAGACTCTTATACCGCTTCTGAATCTTGTCCCAGGCGAATGAATCATCACCTACAATTCTCGCCCACTCTTCATAATCATCTCTCGCACCAACACTGTAAACACCAAAGTTAATAGCACTCGAACCACCGAGTCCTTTACCACGTGAATAATCCAATTCACGACTGTCGGCGTGTTCTTGGGGCGTTGTCTTGTAGCCCCAGTTCATGTCCTTGTTCATGAACGTCAACCATCGCTGACCGTCGACGCGGAGGTTGCGGTCCGCGTTTGTACCGCCTGCTTCAAGGAGCAGAACGCTGGGCTTTTTGCCTGCTGAGGCGAGACCTGCTGCGACGGAACTACCGGCGGGGCCACCTGTGAAAGACGTTAGTGTGTGATTTTAGTGGTTGTGTACTTTTAGTGGTGAAGATCATTCGATAGTGCGGTTTTCCGAGTCATTACTAGTGCGTGCGAACGGCCGCTGGGAACAATGAAGAGGAAATAAAGAACGTACCTCCTACGACAATGAAGTCATATGTTGAAGAAGCCATGTTTGCAGATCTGATAGGGAAAGGATGGTTGATTGGATGGTGAGGGTTTGAGCGATTCAGTTTATGAGGCGTGGTGAGATTACTTTTGATCGACCAGCAATGAGTAATTGAGACGGGAGAGAATTGATAATGAGGGGAAATGGGCTATACGAGGCGTTATATACAGGTTAGCTCTACTGATGAGTGTGACAAGTGCCACGCAATTAATGCTCGTCGTCTTGGTTTCCCCTCTCCATTAACTGGGCTGGGTAGGGCGTCGTAGACTAGGGCGCCTTATCCTAGTGTAACGTCTTCATACTGTAACAGGCAAAGCATCAAGCATTAGGACTACAGTTTAGTAAAGAGAATCATACGGTATGTTGGTCGTAAGCGGGGATTAAGAACAGCGCATTGTTAAAAGGCGGGTATTAACTTAGACGAGTTTCAAGGGTTCCTGTCGATCCTACTCCGCTGCATTACGGAGAAGAAGGTTATGTAGTTAAAAATGTCATACGCTTATTAACTCCTGTGTTTTGTCGTTGATTCAGTAAGCGGGCTCTTACATGGATGCATTCTCGAAGATTATGTACCGGAATTGTCTACGCCCTACGGTAGTTGTGCTGACTGAAACTCCAGCTCACTCTAAAGTGATGGCCGCTGCCGAGAAGAGACCCCGCTGAGGAACAGGGATGTCTTAGGTTCCGCGGAAGTGGCCCCCCTTTACCTGGACCGGGGTTGTAGAGGCTGGGATCTTTAAATGCAAATCATTTTTGTTTCCACGCGTGTCTTTTTGCTTTCTCATTTCTCATGTCTCGGCTCATCATGTCATAAATCCGATTGCCGGTTGCCATGTGCCGAAAGGATCACGAACCATCCATCGTGCCAACAGAATGATGCATCAGATAATGCATCAAATCGACGCCCAATTGTTGCAGCACAGTAGCATAACGACTGGGTATGTCCTTGAATAATGCAGATACTTGTGACCGGCCAGTACCCACTAATCCCCCGTCTTAACACCGGAGCATATTTCCATTGCGAGTTTAGAGCCATTAGCCCAACGCTCAGCGCGGCAGAGTCTCTAATTCTCCGTTGACTTACCACTGTTCCCACTAGTTAATGCACCTTTTTCCCCTGAAGATTGCATAATCTACAGCAGATGATCATATCCTGAACTGAGTAACAAGATCTGCAGGAGATGGAGTGTCACCCCAAGACTACTATACGCAGTGGAGGCGACATGTTCGTGTTAACCATCCTTTTTATTGCCGATCTCATCAACTGCACTCCATTTTGAGCCGCCACATCCTGCTCTTTGCCGCACGACTAAGGAACCGTCGACGGTTGACTCGTGGTGACAGGGATCCAACCTGTGGTAATACCCAAGTGTCAGCACCTGTCAACAGTGAGTGGCTTGACTGGTTTCTTCTAGGGCCCTTCTGCGACGCATTAAGCCAAAGATCTTCGCGGCGGCTCAAGGGAAGGTAACGTCGCTGTCAAAGCACACACTTAACGTCTCGGTATATGGACCCGTTCTTAGAAGGCAAGTCCCGAACAATAGTTCTTGAATAAAATTAAACTTGATGCTTGTCTCCGTATTTATTCCCCATGAATCTGTCGCATCTAGATTTCTCTCATCTTTACTTTCTTTTTGCTTTTGTTAGTTGAGTTGTTCAAGATGGATGCTATCGCGGAACAGTTCATCCTGCTCTCTCTGGGCTTGGTCACCATCTTTGTCCGCATTGGTGTGAGATGGCGACAGGTTGGAGTTGCGGGATGGCAATTAGACGACTACCTGATGCCATTTACTGGTGTAAGTTCGCTTGAACAGTGCATATAAACTCAACACTGACCATCATAGCTTCTGTTCACAGCCGAAACGATAGCAGCGTATCTCGTCGGCGCCAAATTCCAGGGCTTGACCAACAGTTACATGACCGACCAACAACGCGCCGACGTCGACGTCAACAGCGAAGAACATTACAATCGAGTATGGGGATCCAAGATTCAGGTTATAGGCTGGTCCTTTTATGCTTGTATTCTTTGGTCGCTCAAGTTTTGCGTCACTGCTTTTTACGGACGTCTCACGTAGGTTACTGTTCCTTGATCTGGTGGTTCATACTGACTTTCTCAGCTCGGGCTTGTCGCATCTAAGAATGCGAGTTATCGTCGCATATGTCATCCTCGGAATTACTTATGGTGTTGTCGCTCTTACGATTCTGTTGTCGTGTCAGCCTTTCAATCATTTCTGGCAGGTCACGCCTGATCCGGGATTGATCTGTCAACCGACAAAATCACCGGCTTATGTTCTGGTCGTTGTCATTCCCAACATTTTGACGGATATCTACCTGCTTTCTATTCCCCTACCTGTGAGTACAGCGATCAACACTACTGCGATGGAATGCTAACAATTGTGCAGCTACTCTGGGGCGTCAACATCAGCTTGCGACGCAGACTTACACTTATGCTTCTCTTCAGCGGCGCTCTGTTCATCATGATGGCGGGCACAATTCGAGCCGTCACAATTCTCACAGTACGCACTACCCGGCCTATCTGTACACCGACGAGTGACTAACAAATTATTTAGGCTGGACCTGAAGGCGCAGTATCCGGTAGCTCCTGGGCCTGTCGCGAAACCTTTGTCGCAATAATCGTAACCAATCTCCCCATCATTCAACCCTTGATCCGCAAGGGCGCCAATTTCATCGGTCTCAGCGTCTTATTCTCCCGCGGAACAAAATCCGCATCACAAAGCCATCAACTCCGAAGCAACGAAGGAGGAAGCCGCTTCAAATCCAGCCGCAGAACGAAAAACGACACAAATACAGGCCATCCGCTAACTACAATGCCGCAAACTTCTGCATGGGCCAGCGACGAGCATATTTTACCGGGTACAAGTAGTGGAAACGGCAAGGGGATTGTTGTGGCGCAGGAGATTAGCGTGCAGTCTGAGGCTTTCGATGATGCGAATTTGAACGAGGTTACCAAGGGTCCTGCGGTGCACGATTGGGGGTACAAGACAAGGGATCCTTGAGTGTGCTATGGGAAAGACTTGTTTTCTTATCTATACTGAATGTAATAATGTAATGCAAATTCTTCATGAACCTCTTTGAACTTGCTGTGGATACCGGATCCGCGGAAGATCGTCATCCGGCCAAGACAAGGACCAGGGTTAAGTGTCCGAGTCCCCGTATCTTCAGCGGATCCGCTTCCGTCTTTATACCCTGCAGCCTCCGCTTTATATTGAGCCCTGAGAAGTAATTGATCAAGCAGGGGAATGAACTGAGGGGGCGGTCGGTCTACCGGTTATGATAACCGAAGCCGAGGCATTGAGTTTGAGGACCTTGTCAATGTTTAAAGTGAGTGGATTTTCTTATAGCTGTTGGTTAGAGATATCAATGCAGCGGAGGTAAGCGATGTTTATAAACATGGGTTTCCTTGTGAGACGCAAAACAGATTTAGATGCAGAAGGTTTCGGCTATCATCCGACATAGCATCTGTGTTTGGTCTCCATTGTTCAGATATATCTCATCGACCTGGCTAATAGTCGGGGTTCAAACAAGTGTTTTGATTCAGTCCGGAAATATACTTCATGCGCTACGATGTTAGAACCATGTCTATAGGGTATCTTAACTATGTGCATTCAAAACATTCTAGAATAGAAGCCATTTCTTATGATGTGCGGCTCGTTCGTCGATTCAACGAGTACCAGCTTGACCGATTGGTGTTCTGTAAACATTATTTACCACTCGGCCGCTTGTAAATATGTTTACAGTTCGCATCAGTACAGCCTCATGTCAAATCAAAGAGGTGACAATACATTTCTCTCAAGTCATGTATGTAACAATGAGGCTGGCTAGACTGGGTCCTTCACGTCTATGTTTTCCTCGATCGCGTTGGATCACAGTGGACCAAGAGCGCCTCGGTACACCGTTGAACCAATAAGCAGATTTGATCAAAGTCACGACATGCCCGGATCAAGACACCTGCATTCACTGCAATTTTGACCCCTCCCTAGAGGCTACCACTATCACGTGGGCACTCTCCGCTGTAACGTACAGGTCCAAACATTTGTAAATCTAGACCGCGTTCTAGAAGGTCTACATCTCACGCATGCCATTCCACAAATTCCCAACATCCGTAAATTCAACTTCCTGCAACATAGACCACCAATTCGGAAATGGATCAGGCACAGCAACAGGTGCACCCAGACCAAGAGCTTGGTTTTGGACAGCCACCGAACTTTCACTCCCATCTTCTCTCTGTCTATCGGCGTGGCTGATCTGTTGTAAATGCTGGTCTGATCTATCGACGATGCGGTATTCGTGGATCGACTGGTGCAAAGCCTCGAAATCGGCTCTTGAGCGACCGCGGTAGCGACCTTCGTCTTCTGTGGCTCGCTTGTATAGTAGTGATGAGTTTTGAATCGTTTTAATCTGGTCTCGTTAGTTTCTATCATCCCATCACACGGCGCTTGAACCTACCCAGCCTCCAGCGAGTTCCCACGCATTTTGAAACTCTTCCAAATACTCAAGTCCCCAGTTCATAAGCTGTTCAGCTCTTGCACTCCGGCCGAGATTCATCCTGGGAAATCGAAATACGTAGAGATTTAGGAAGCATGCTGTGAAAGCACAAAACCCAGAGAAAGGTGTCATGAGTGGGATACCACACTCTGATGCTTCTTGAAGCAAGCACGTAATCTGTTCTGCCGCGTTGAATAGTTGTCTGGCACTTTCGTCCCACCACCCTGGCGGCGCTTCTGCTTCAAGGAGAGGAGGGTCGACGGGACCTCGAGGTGTCATGTCGGCTTTTGGTAAGAAGGGGAAGTATTCCCTATGAAGCATGATTGTGCTGTGCAATCGTCAGTATAAGTACTCGATGGTATCGGCGGAACCTGACCTGAGATAGTAGAGCATGTTGAGATAAATGAAGGATTCACCATGCCCCAACGTCATATGCACAACAACACTCTGTTCCGGATACCAAAGTCTCTCATGCTGTCCCTTCCTCCACTCCTCCAATCTTGCCCTACACTGATGCCAAGGCGACCCCGGCACCCAAGGACAATTCTCAGCCGCACACATACCCGGAGCACAACGTCCATTATTAAACACGAAAGACATCGCCTGAGCATAAATATCGAAACCCAGCGCTATAGACTCAAAGCCCTCTGCAAGACCAGATGTGTCGCCGAGTGAAGTGCCGAAAGAGAAGTCGGTGTAGTTGAGCGGTCGAGGCACTTTGAGTTTTTGCATTTCAGACATAGGGAGCATGCGCGGGTTGTATGTCCCTGAGTTGATGGTGCAGTCCATTATGAAGCAGGCCCAGTATGTGCGTGATTCGACGGCTATGGCCATGGTGCCTGGGTCGTGGCTTTGGGAGACGTCGAGGGGATGGGGACTTATACGGGAGCTGTGAAGGGATTGCATGATGCGAATTGCCATTCCTAAAAAGATTAGTAGTTGTTCATAATGGGTTGAGAGCGACTTACCGCAGTGCATCCAGGCTTTGTGATACTCACGCACTCCCCATTCGTATAACGTCAGAATCAACAAAGCCTGTACGACTTGGACCTTTGGCGGTTGCAGAATAGCATCTGCCAATGTGCTCCAAGCATGGCTCGCATAAGCCTCACTACTCCTTAAGCTCCTCAGCCAGTCCCCCGTGACGATGGAGCATTGCTTCCTCGTAATAGCGAGAGTCGTAGCAAGAAGCGCTTTACCCTCCTTCGTCCGAACCGTCTGATACTCTTTCATAAATGCCGACGCCTGAAGTATCCTCAACTCAGGAAACTTGGCAGTGAAAACGTTCAAAGCTTTCAGAATGACTCCCATTGGTAGGTTTGACAGGTGTTCGTCCATACTCCCGAGTTCATTGTATGGAGCCGTTTGTCTTGGAGGGATGGGCGTCACAGGACTCTGGAAGACCGACGAATGTGAAATTACCGAAGTCTCATCAGCTCTCGGAGTGGAAGCTACTGATCCACTTTGTATCCTTCTCGCGGTTTTCTTGGCAGATCGAACCTGTGGTCTCGAGAGTTCGCAGCCAGATGTTCCGAGTCTGTCACATCTTGAACAAGGTGCAGTTCCAGTGTGAACACACTTCACCTTGGCTTTTCTTGGATAAATATTTAGATTAGGTTTTCCCTCGAAGTGACCGGTCCATTGACTTACCTGCACTGTTCGCAAGATAAACTGGAGCGCATTGTTCGGTATTGGCGGGTTGTCGGATTTGAAGTGCAGATCCAGAGAAATTTGGGAGCCGATAAGCCGGTTCTCGGAACTCGGGTTTGGCGGTTCACGGAGAAATGATTTCCCGCCGAGTAGAGGGAGTACACCTACCACCAAGACAATGCTCAATACTTTGCAAAGACATGAATTGTAATAAAAAGCATTATTTTACATACACGGTCGTCATACATTGGCTTATTTTCCCGATCCACAAGATCCTGTTAAGTTCACATAAAAGACCTTGCCGTAACGATTCTTTCCATGAAATCAATAGCAAGCTGATGCTCCATATTACTTATGTTCATGTTTGGCCTTCTTTTTAGGTCTCATCTCACCCTCATAAATCTTGAAGAAATTTTCCGGCTGATTGGGATGTTCACTGGTTACATCGTGGAAAGCTGTGGTTGAAATGTAGTTGGTTTTGCCCTCCTTGACAAGACTGTAGTACTCGAGAAGATACTCCTGCTCTGAAGGATCCAATTCGCTTTGGGTTTTGAGCACTCGTTTTGCTTCAGCACTTGAATTGGTTAGTGTGATGCTGCTTTGGCGATGGGGAAACGTACTGGGAAATACTTTCAAATTGGAGCTCAGTTCCGAGAGCCTTACTGGCAGCGGCGGCGAGTTCTTTTCCGGCACAGAGCATTGGCCCTGGCACTTATCGTAAGTCCTGTACGTGATGGTATCATTCTTGGGGGATTTGACTTACCAGTGACTACCATCATCTGACCGCGATGCCGGTCGTCAAATCCATGCTTGCCCTTTCCGGTCAAGACATGAGCAGCAACTTGAGCAACGTCCTTTCTCATTGTCAGCAAATTTCTCACCCAGGATTGTAGTTATCTTACACCAAGTGCAACTGGGGCGAACTTGTGATTTTCTCCGATGGGAAGTGGGAGAACGCCTTCTTCTTTCACCTGTTTAGAGTACAGAAGAAGGTTCTCGGCATAGAAGCCGGCACTAGATATCATTAGTCTTCCATTCCTTGTATGGGCGTTAAGGATGTTACCGAATAATACAAGGCGAATTTCCAGTAGAAACGTTCGGGTCCCCCTTGGTTTCCATGACAAGCGCCTCCAAGTCAATGAACTCTCTCAACCTGGGTTGCTTTCCCCTCGCAGCATAATCGCAACCGGCGGAACTGATCAGTAGCACATTCGGAACATCTGCCCTTTTAGCCGCATGGACAAGCTCTTCGGTGATCTCAAACTTATGTTCATGGGTAGGAGGGACGAGACAGATAGTGTCACAGCTAGTATCTTGGAGGGTCTTGGCCATGGTACGAAGACGGCCAGGCTTGTGAGGGACGATTTTGGCGCCGAGGGATTTAAGTTCCTGGGCTTTTTCTGATTCCGGGTGAAGGGTGAGGCCGACGACGTTGGTGACTCTGCGGGAAAAGTCACGGTGCTTGAGAATTAGTTCCGCGATGAGGAAGCCTGTGTTGCCGTCGACGGCTGTGATGCAGATGTTTCGCGACATGATGGGCTATTCTGCTAGTTGGGTGGAGGAATATGGTATCACGAGGACCACAGATGAGGAGGGAATGCTGTTATAAGAAGAGCCAAGTCTCGTCATGCTGAGCAATGGATTCCTGGTTATCTGTAAGTGACAATAGTGGCCGGAACAAAATGTCCGCAGACGCCATTTACGTATCATTACAATCAGTGTTTGCTTTTTTATGTGATGTAAAGAAATGAGGCTAGCTGCATATCGTGTTGCTGACGACAACATTGCGAAATGCTGGTCTTTCAATGAGGGGTTGGTCAAAATGGCCTGGCATTTGGATCTGTCACAGTCTCAGAATATGTTTGACAGGAAGAAAGTAAAGTTACAGTGCAAACATATTTCCAACGGCCCTCATGCAAGCACTTTAGACCGAAATTGTTGGTCTTGTTGATCGATACCGGCAGACGATCATCAGCCCTGCTAACAAGGCATTTCAGAACACCCGATTGGGACATAGATCCATCAATGTTACCATAGCATTCATCAGGCAGACTAGTTGTCAAAGGCTTTGATTGGTCATCTCAATTCATGACTATTGCACTTCCATCCGCCCAAGCATCATCTTTCACTGAGCGAGTAACTAGCCTGCCTAGCCCTCTCACTGCCTGACTCGAAACAGCAAGATGAGGTCTTGCCACCCTTAGAAGCAATTTTTCGCTTTCAATATGTTAGTAGTTGCATAAAAATGACGAGAGTCTGGTAGACAAACCTGCTTCTCGGCATCCATACTGGCGAAACCACCAGAGTGGCTGGACCTTCCGCCCTTGGAAGTAATCTCTTGGACCTCTTCCTTGGGTCTTGAAGTGTTAGTAAAGTTCTTAGATTGGTGACTGATGCAGGGAAAATACCGGTTAGCAAAGTTACCGGGGTTCGAGTTGTCGGTGCCAGTCATCTTGAAGTTTTTGATATCTAATACTAGTTTGTTTCTGGCCGTAATTTACTCAATTACCTGAAACTTTGTACCTTAAATATTAAATACGAAGCTGCTAAGTTCGTGTTAAAATGTTCCAATTGACGTGTTACGGTACGTTTGCATGACGTATATCACTGCTCACCCTGACCAACAAACATCGTATTATTTCGACATGACGTCTATAAAGAAGCATACCATACATACTTAACTCACGGGTGAGTGACGAAATTGCTAAAGCAAAGCGCAATCATGAAACGTGGAGGTTGCTTTGTTTGCTGGTAACGGCTGACGAGGGGACGGCTCATCGATGTGAACTTACGGTGATCGGCCTCGCTGTACGATTCACATTTCCATCATGATAACGGTAAGGCTCCCGTGAATTAATTGAAGGGATATGGGAGATCTCCTATATTGACATTGAGCTATAGGATCGTTTTTACCCCCTTGTCCAATCAATCAATGATGACCGAATGCTGCTTTGTCGTGTACCTCCAGCTTCAGGTGCCGAGAGTAGTGGTTTAACGATAAATACTTTTAATATCTATATCAATTTACACTATAAAATTTCGAGTTTCAAGAAAAAGAAAACGGATATCTGGAACAGAACAGACACTCATATTTGCTCTTTTTTCTTTTTCTTTTTAGCTTGCTTAATGAACTTATGAAGTGAAGGCTTCGTGACCATAGACTTCTGAGGCCTAGATCCAGATAAGATAGGGCACGATAAGATAAAGCAGCTCGAGCGCTAGACCCAAGACGGTAAGGCCTACTCGGCATGACGGAAGGGATCACTACGTAAATGCTTATTCCCGTGACTACTTCCCCCAAATCAAGACACCGAAGTCGCCGACTCATCTTCACCATCACCACCTGCTGAGAAATACACATAACGTGAAACAATATCGATGACCGAATCTACCGACACGGCCGACTCAAGACCGTCTAGCGTGACGCCAGGTCGTACGCGTGTAGCGCGCGTCGCATGTAAGGCCTGTCACGCCCGACGAGTCAAATGCGACGCCGCAGAAGGTCAACCATGTTGGCATTGCCGCACGCGAGGTACGGAATGTGAATTGATTGATTCGAAACGTGGAAAGTATGTCAAGTGGAAGAGATGTAATGGAAATAGTATACTTACAGTGCTCTAGGTATGCTAGACGGAGTAATGTTCAGTCAAAACACCTGCGCTCTTCGAGACGCTTGCAGCAGACCCAAAGCCCAGCTCCTGGGCAAGACGAAACGGCGAATGTTGAAAGTATCGCAGTTACAACTCCTCAAAGTAATGAGCCTATCCGGTATTCCATGCCACCACAAGCGGCAGAAGCGAATGCTCCGCAGGATGGCCAACCACAGTGTCAACCACAAACCCAACCCAATCTAAGTCAAGTAAAAGATCGGTCTTTCTTTCTCGGCGACTCAAGTAGCCTCTCCTACATCGTCGAACTGATATGCACCCCAAGAGGCGGAGTCAGTGAACCAGTCAAAGTACACTATCCGATCCCAGCATCGATAGTCGACCGTGCAGTCGCACCATCTCGGCCTCAAATCGAGCCGCTTCGTTTACAAGATGCCTTAACACTACCGTCGAAAGATATAATGGATCGGCTCGTCTACACTTTCTTCGACACAGTCCATCCACCTTGGCCGGTTGTCGACAGAAGATTGTTCCTACAGAGCTATAAAGCCGGAAACGCGTCGGTTCTTCTCTTGCATGCCATGTTTGTCGTCACTTACATATTTTGCGAAGAAGATCTTATCAAAGATGCGGGATTCAGCGATCGCGTTGCGGCGCGGAAATATCACTATCTTCGTGCAAAGACGTTGTATGATGTTGATCATGAAAGTGATCAGGATCTACTTGCTGCTTCGCTCCATCTTCTGGGGTTTTGGTGGAATGGGCCTGATGATCAGAAAGACGCTTGGTTTTGGCTGGGTTGTGCAACTTCTTACGCGCAATCATTAGGTTTGCATCGCTCGTATGTTATTAGTCAATTTGTTCGTGGTCAGTACTGACTTGCTTATAGAACAGCCACCTCTAGGCTCAGCCCGGAGAAGAGGGCGTTGCGGAAACGGATATGGTGGTCTATATACGTAACTATAGTCTGGAATCCTCTCTTCAAATATCTGTCTGACATTATTAGACGCGCGATCGACACACCGCTGCATGCCTGGGAAAGCCATGCAGAATCCGAGATGAAGATTGCGATATTGAATCTGTCACCGAAGCCGATCTCTACTACGACGATGTCACAGATGACCCGCTCATACCCCCTCAGAACGAACACCAGACAGCCTTTTTCCTCGAGATGCGCAAGGCTGCCGAAATTCGTAAGCTTTCATCTCTACTCGAACATACAGAACGACTAATGACATGACTAGTCGGGGACATTGTCATCGGGGAGTTGAGTCCACGTCGTATAGCTTTGGAGCGATACGAAGTTGCCAATCTCAAACGGAGACTCGAAGAGTGGGAGGCACAGTTGCCAAAGTGTATGCAAATAGCACCACTTGATGAGACACGCGGGGCAGCGTTCTGGGCAACCCAACTGCATATGGCATACCAGTAAGATATGAAGAGTACGTGGTGGTATTTATCTGACGAGCTACAGGAATTACTTCATCCTTCTCTTCCGACCGAAAGCAATTCATGATCTCTCGCCTGCTCAGGTCGAGGGTGATAGAATGGCAAGGAGAGCAGCCGACACCATCACACGTATGACTGAGGATCTCATCGCTGTCGGTACGTTGCGATATGTTCAAATGCACATGTAAGCAACCCCCACCTTCCATCGCCTCACTTCCTGACATGTTCAGCATTCCGGCCGTTTTCGGAGCGCTCTCGATCCATACACTCGTCATTTGTCGAAAAGACCCCATCCGTCGTCAACTAGCAGGTAACAAATCACGACAATGCATCCTTGCACTAAGTGAACTGGCAAAATCGTGGCCAATCGGGCTGTGGATAACCAAGTTCTTTGTCAATCTCTTCCGACGATTGACAGGCCAAGGCTCCGCGGTATCGGCTGGATCAATCGTTGATGTGACATCCCGTATTGCTCGCGCCAACGAGGATAATTCTTCTGGAGAGGCTGGATCGCAGAATTTAGCTGAGGCGTTGAATGGGTTCAGCCAACAACCATCCAGTTTCTTCAATGGTGGTGATGGTTTGGGTATGGAGCAGCAGTCAGGTGATATGTCGTATCCTGACCAATTTGGCTTCGATTCCTTTTGGGCAGAGGATACTATTGATGTTGATTTACTGCTGCAGCATGGGTTATGTCCGCTACTTCCAACTAACTTTGGACCCGCGCCACCTGGTTCGTTGGGTTTGTAAGACCAAGGCGTAATCTAAGTTTATTGTCCAGACTATGAATGCAAAAGCATATGTGTAGAATACTATATTGAATTCTGTCTCTATGTCTATATTCTATGGTATCTCTGAAGCATATCCGCTAAACTAATTCAACTCCCAAGCTACACGCCGCTTTTCTATCCTTCTCCCATTAGCCAATTAATTTTCCCATTACAACTTCTATCTAGGTAATCGCGGCAAACTTGCTCTTGGCTCTCAACTTCTTGCCATACTTGAAGAAAAGCCAAGGAAACGGCGCCATAGCCACCGTCAAAAACGCAAGCAGACTAGACGCCCACTGAAAGCCAAGGGTGTTGTACATCTGAATGCCAAAAAGTGGGAATGCCGCTGGAAAGATAGTTAGATATTGTGCTTAGGATGGAGGTGAAAGACGACTTACCGGCGAAGGAGCAGCGGGCAAAGCTGTTGGCTGCCATGGCGGAGGCGGCGTATTGAGGATAGGCGTCGACCAAGAAAGTGAAAATTCCGGTGAAAACGAGGAGCATACTGAATGATGTTAGTTGTGATCTGAAAGGATAAGGGAGATGACGTACCCGCATCCAAACACTCCTGATCCAATAATGGGTACAATCCAATGTACGCTTGAATAGGTCGTCCAAGCAAACCAAAACAATCCAATGGGAATAAGGAAAGCACCAAGAATGCACGGAGGCAGTCTATACTCTGGCTCACTCACAGCCTTACCCGTCTCCTTCTTCTGCTTAGCCAACCATCCCGCTCGAAGTTTCGCCCAAATTGGTGTCGTAGCAGTCGCAACGATGAGTCCAACAAAGATACCCAAAAACGTCATACCAACTTGCCAGAGATTGAAGCCGTGATTCGTTCGGAAGACAAGAGGAAAGGCGCCGAAGAAAAGATACAGAATTCCAAGGAGGATGGCGGAGTAGAGATCGAGGCAGAGACACATCGGTTCGAGGAAGAGAAGCTGGAATGGTCGTGAAACAGAGATTTTGAGGGTCTCGAGGATGGGTTTGTGGACATCCTCCATAGGAGCGCGGTATGCGTCATTCCCAGTCTCTTTGCGAAGCTTCCTCGCTTTCTCGCGAAGAAGAATAGGATGGAACGTTTCAGGCGCAAAGAATACAATCGCTACCATAAGAATAGCCGCCCAGATAAGCATAACATAATACGTCCAGCGCCAGTTAGTATTATAATTGATAAACCCTCCAATCAAAGGTCCAAGAGCTGGACCAATGAACGGCGCAAGAGAAACCAAACTCATAGGTTTCTGAATATCCTCCTTCTCAAAAACATCGCCCGCCGTTCCACCCGCGACGCTGAGAAAACTACTCCCAGCAAAGCCAGTGAAGAAGCGCGCGATGATCATAGTCTGAATATTCTGCGCGACGGCAGAAGGAATGGTCCAGATAATGAACATAGTCCATGAAACGAGATAAATAGGACGACGGCCGTAATACTCGCTCAACGGACTTGTCAGAACTGGACCGAGAGCAATTCCTAGAACGAAGGTCGAGAGACCGAGAGTGGCGACGATCTGGGAGCAATTGAATTCGGCGTTCATTTGTTCGTATGTTGCTGTGTAGATTGAACTGGCGCATGTTCTAAGATCGTCAATTAGTTTCTTGGCGAATGTGACACAGAAACTTGAGGCTTGACTTACACGCATAGACTTCCTACGCAAGCAATTGAGACGATGAACCATTTTCGGATTGTGGACATGCTTCTTGGACAAAGGGGATCTTTGTCGCCGTCCCATGTGACGGTGATTGTTTCTTGGGTTCCATGTTCAGTGGTCTGATCACTCAGATTTTGGTATTCGTTTGGCGCATTGTTTAATGGTGGCGCATTCTTTTCTACGTCAGACCCCGAGTCTTCGTGTTGAGCCATGGTGAAGATATTGCTGGTGATGTCGTTTCAAAACATGACTGACTGACGTAGGTATTTAAGAAAAAAGGGACTAGGTAAGAAAAATAATTTTGACGGATCCACGGATTTGTAATGACGATTTCACTTTTTTGTCGGAGATAAGGAGTGGGGAATAAGGAGAGGTTAAGATGCCGCGGTGTCTTCAAGCTGTGACGTGCTGGTGGAGTTGTTGGCAGGGGCAATTGGCCACTGCGCTAAGTCGGCGACTTGATCGATAAGAGTGATATCGGGAATACCTTCGGAAATGTTTGCTAGCTAGTTGGCTCTGCGCTATACCATTTGTGTCTGAAGTGGGAAGTGTTCGCGTCAGGTCTGTCTGGTGGACGACACTGAACATCAATGGGCATACACAGTACCCTCAGCAATTGACAGTTCGATCACTTGATATGTTAGTTATTCTCGGAGTGAACTCGAAACTGGATCGGCACGGACTGAGGGAACTGAGTTTCCTGTTCTAGTTTGTTCAATTGGTGGGTGGTCATGCGACTTGAATGCTCTCAAAACCGCGAATCTAGGGTAACTCGCGACCGCGATGTGAGTTTCCGACAGATCATCAGGCCATCATTATCTCGTGAATTGGATATCATCTACAGATAGTATCAACGGTATACCAGAGTTCTAGAATTAATTGCACAAGTTATTGTATGTCAAGAATGTCTGAAAGTTTGAGGCTCTGTGATAATCCCTGCCTTTCTTGTCTTGCCAGTCAATCAGTCATGACTTTTTCTCGTTGAGTCTCCACCATGTTTTTTGTCTCATCACACCCATGCGTGTGGGAAAGCCGGCTGTCACAATGAGTAGCAGCAACTCAGAAAAGCCTGTTCTATTCTTGTAAGTGGACTGATGTCTTACCTCGTCGTAATTCTTAATATTTATTTCTAGCGACATTGATAATTGTTTGTATTCGCGCAGTAAGTCACGCCAATCCTCAACACCTCAGCGCGTTACTGACTTCTGCCAGATTACAAAGTCCTAGAGCTCATGTCAGCTCGCATCGACGACTACTTCAAAACACACCTAGGACTCTCTCACGAGGAAGCAGAACGTCTTCACAAAGATTACTACCAACAGTACGGCCAGGCAATTGAAGGTCTCGTGCGTGATTTTCAAATTGACGCGCTCGACTACAACGCTAAAGTCGATGACGCGCTTCCCCTCGACGACCTCATCAAACCCAACCCTCAACTGCGAAAATTCCTCGAGGAAATCGATACTTCAAAAGTCAGACTTTGGCTTTTGACGAATGCATATGTCAATCATGGGCGAAGAGTCGTGAAATTGCTTGGCGTGGAGGATCTGTTTGAGGGGTTGACGTATTGTGATTATACAAAGATACCCTTTGTCTGTAAGCCGCAGAAAGCGATGTATGAGAAAGCCATGAAAGAAGCTGGAGTTTGCGATGTTTCGAATTGTTATTTTGTCGGTAAGTTGAATATCTGGTTGATATGAAATTCCGCTGATTTTACTGGATAGATGACTCGCACAAGAACGTTGTTGGAGCGCAACAGGCTGGCTGGACGGCTATTCATTATGTAGAGGAGGGTTTCCCTCTTCCTGAGACACCGGCATCGCAGTATCAGATTCGTAGCCTTGAGGAGTTGCGGTCGCTATATCCTGAGTTTTTCAAGGCTTCATAGCAAATTACGACCAACGGGATTTAATGATGGAAACTACCTTATTTTCTCTCAGATAAAAGGCAAAACACCACTAACCACTGGCTTAGCTGGTCATCTAGCGCTAGCAGCTATTTTACTGGGGTTATTGTGCTGTCGCGTCGCACTTTCCCGGTTGCCCAGTCGGTCGGCTTTTCTTTCCTCCAGACTCCAGCCAATAGTTACAGATTTTGCTGCATTGACGTGTCAAGAAGGAAACAAAGAGCAACTTGCGACGCGTCACCACCAACCTAGAAACAAACAGACAAGAGAAACATCAAGAAGTTGATTGAAACATACACCCTAGCCGACTTCACCATGATTTGTAGCATCTGCGGTATCCCAATTGTTCACCTGGGAAGATAGGTCAGCCCCGAGACCAGATTGGCTACAAAATTGTCGCGCGAGTAGGTCTCAGCATATTCGCCTTGCCTCACGCGCACGCTAATTGAATATTTGCAAGTCTATATCTTTCGCTGGGAATTTAGCAATGTCAAGGTCTCTGGTGTTGGAATGCGTGCTAGGGAAAATGAAATCTTGGTCCCCGAAGACCCGTCCAAGGTCCTCGACGGCAGCGATCAACAAGTACTGCTCACTGTGCATGATGGAGGCGATGGAGATTTCCCGGAACCTGACGATGCGCACTGGGGCTTTTTCGCCCACGACGCCTGCTGGTGTTTATTTTCCGGGAGCTTCAAAGTCGACCTAAGCCATCTCTTCCTCTTTTATTGTTCATCATATCTCGGCAATTGCGATCTCGTTAACTGGGGCGGTGATTATGGCGGTGCGGCGGAGGACGATGGAGGCGAAACCCACGTGGTTTGGTCGCCTAAATGGAATGGTAGGAATGAGGAGCACAGAGGAGGAATGCCTGATCTGTACAAGGCCAATCCTCTTCAGATCCCTACTCTAAGAAAGGCGATTGCTTTCTCGGCTCGCTTACAGCAAGATGATTTCCACTCTAAGCTTGACCCGCAGAAACTCAGCTTGGACAAAGACATCTTCTCTCATTTGCCCACTGAGATAGCTGAAACTATACTCACGCACCTCCCATCGCCAGATGTTCACTCGCTGCGTCTGGCATCGCCCGTTTTTGCCACACTGACCCTATAGGAGCGCTTCTGGGCGTCAAGATTCTGCAAAGGAAAAGAATTCGACTTCGTTATTCCTGACATGCTCAACAGCCCACCCACGTCATGGAGAGCGCTCTATCTGTCGCTTCGCATCTGGGCAGAAGAGAATCTGGCCATGAAGAATCGCAGACGCATCTGGAAAATAATTGATGGAATCCACGATGTGCTACTTCAGATACGGGACAAGACATGCTTTGGCATGGCTTCGCCATCGATCCTTGAACCCGAACCAACATATGACTTTGACCAGGCCGCAGAAGGATATTCATGGCTAGAAGCTGATCGAACCACTACCCACGCCCCAGACAGTGACTTGAGAGAAATGCGATACAGATCCCTTTCTTTTCCGGGACCGATACAAGTAACCCAGGTATCGGTATCCCTATTCAATACTCCTGATGGACCTTTCGTCTCTGGCTTGTCCTTTGTTGACCTTAACGGTCAAGTTGCACATCTCGGGTACTGCCACCCCAGCAATATCGTCCACATCGAGCTCCCTGGTGCTCAGCGCATCCAAGGTTTCGAGGTGGTGCACGATTGTTTGGGTGTTAGAGCAATTGCTGTAGTTGCCCAAGACGGTACTGTGTCGTCTTTTGCTGGAACCCATACAGACCACCCACGGAAGCGCATTGTGTCCAGCGAGGGAATTTCGTCAGTGCGAGGTGCCTTCGATGTAAGTATATCCCTTTTTAATATGTTACCGAGAATGCGTCGGCCTAACAGCGAACAGGCTGTCAAACTTCTCTCACTTGGTCAAACTACAAGAGACGCCATAACACACAGAACTGGGTACTTTTGGTATAAAGAAATCCCCGGCGAAGAGTTTTTGTTCAACGGTGCTCTTGGAGATTTAGTTCCGAGAGAGTCTTATGATATCGTTCGGACTGCCTTCTTCAAACCTCAGGGGGTTGACCGGAACATGATAATGATGATGTGCGAAAACACCGACATCTGTCACGTTGCAGATATTTTGTTCCATTTCCAGGGGGCGGAAGATTCCTGGGAACATCTGAATGATATAGGTCCACTGGCGACAGGATCACCACCCATAAAATTCGAGAGAACAGGATTTGCAAGTCTACACATTGATATCGATGGCTGGCATGACGAGGAGATCACTGCTCTTGATGTTCAATTGTATGAAGGGCTAGTATGTGGTCTCAAGGTAGGAAAACCCAGACTTGGACGAAAATATCTTTCAAAGTCGGCTGACACAATCCAGGTTCATACCAATCATGGCAGGTCTCAGAACCTAACTAGCCAGGAGTCCCCTATCCTTAATGATCCCAGATACCCATGAGTTAGAGTTTCCCCCAAGGGTTCCAAGATTGTCGGCATGTATGTGATAGGCGCTGGTTACGCTGTAAGTTGTCATTTGTTCTGCGATTGGGCTTTTGGAGATGCTAATTCTATATAATAGGAGGCTCTTACCGCAGATGTTGGGTTCATATCAGTGCAAGAGTGAATGTAATCTGCATGGATGATCAAATCTGAATTGAAGATGGAAGTTGAAGGATGACGGTTTCTGCATGTACAGAATTGGACGTGAGAAACCGTTCATAGTTTGTGCAGCCAATAGAAGATGACTTCCAGACGCTAGACCCAATGGCTCGAAAGTGAACTTTGCATTCCCCTGCAGTCAGCCGCAAGTGCTTTGGCTAAGCTGAAAGGTGTGTCTCACAACTCAGCTGATGATAAGAGACACCTTTCTCGGAATGCGTCCTACCTAAACGGTATGTAAGATCTAGACCCCAGCAATTGTGACAGTGGTAACGGGAGGGATTGGTATTTCAGCTGCACGGACGGGTTTCCCCGCTGGGAGGTGGCTTGCTGAAATTCCACTAGCTCAGCGAACTATTTGCTTACTTGCGCGGCACGGCACGGACTAAACGGGCGGAGCTGAGACAATTGAGTTCGAGAGCTTGGGGTCTAGATTTTGAGCTATTGACCTTTGGGTTTCGAAGGTGTTGTGATTTTCTGAGGGAGAGTTCAGCTTGTGATAATGGGATTTGGCTACGGGGTTCTAGCATGAGAGGGAGTTGGAATAAATACCTGCGTCGGCCCATTGGATTGGGTTCCGCATCCTCATCGCTCTCTAATTTGTCCTTCACATCATCTTCCAAAATGCCTGGCCCTATTAGCACCTCCAGCTCGGAGTCTAGTCCGCCGACTACTCCCGGTGTTCACGCCCAGGCTGAACACATTCCTGGTGAATACACGAAGCTCATTCTCTGCTTTGATGGCACAGGAAACACATTTAGTGGTACCAATGCTGATACGAATGTTGTCAAGATCTTGCGCAAGCTTGATCGTAACCATGAAAAGCAATTCCATTACTATCAGAGTATGTTTCTTCTTTTTGCCCTCGCTCACGACGAGTGTGCCCTTCCTTCGGCATGTTTCCTCGTTTTCAAGACAACGCGCTAAACATTTATAGCTGGAATCGGAACCTACGATGTCAACGAGGGTTCAATCAACAAGACCAAACTCGGGGAGATTCGCAGCAGTATCTCAAAATCCATCGATCAAGGTTTTGGTACCACATTCGACGCCCACATCATGGCTGGATACCGCTTCCTGATGCGATACTATGAGCCTGCAAGTAGAGGAACTCCGATTCATCTCACCTGCTAACTCCGATCAGGACGCCAAGATCTACATATTCGGTTTCAGTCGCGGTGCTTATACCGCCAAGTACCTCGCACGCATGATCAACAAGGTTGGTCTTCTGTGCAAGGGTAATGAGGAGATGGTACCGTTTGCGTACAGCCTTTACCAGCGTGCTCTCAAGTGCGATAGCGACGATCGCATGGCAGCCGAGAAGGTCAAAGTCGAAGAAGAGAGCAAAGGCAATACCTCTCGGAACTCTGCTCCAAACCACGTCGAGCATTCTGATGAGAGGACGCCACTTACAGCAGGCGCTGCTACAAATGGTACCAGTGGCCCTCGTGTAACCAAAGTTGCTAGCGTTGCCAACGGTGCTGGCGCTACCAATGGTTCCCACACAACCAACGGTGAGAGTGCAACCAATGGCGCCAAAGGTCCTGCGCAGCCTGTCAACACGATTATTGGTGGCGATGTTGTGGAGAGCGCCGCGACAAAAGCAGCGAAGAAGGAGGTGGAGGCCTTCAGCGAGACCTTTTGCCGAACCGCCGGAGGGACAAGTGCGAAGCACGAGAACATCAAAGTCTTCTTCCTTGGTATGTGGGACTGTGTCAACTCTGTTGCCGTCACTGAAGCAAATGCACCTGCTCCTGTTGAAGTAAGCGGCACTGCAGCTTACATTCGTCATGCCGTTGCTGCTGACGAGCGTCGCGTCAAGTTCAAGCCTGCTCTCTTGGCCCAAGATATTAAACAGCCAGGGAACAAGGCTGACATTCTGGAGATGTGGTTTCCTGGAAACCACGGGGATATTGGAGGTGGATGGCCCGCTATGGCGGCCAAATCACCACAAAAGATGGGTCGTCTGGAGAAGCTCAAGTATATCTTCAGTACTATGAAGCCGTCGAATCTCAGCGAACCGCTCGACGATGATGCGCTGCAGATGAGTGACATGGCTTTGGATTGGATGATCCGCGAGGTCGAATTGGTGGGCCTGAAGGAACCCGAATCTCAGGTTCGCTGGTGCCACAGCAAGGAGTTATTCAAGGCCAATATGAATAGCGAGCCGCTAGACTCGAACACCAAGACTAAGCTGCAAGAATTCGTCATCGAGGGTTTCATGCATGACACTCTTCGGTTTGGATTCGGATCGTCATTCTTCAAGGTCTTAATGTGGAAGTTCATGGGTGAGCTTAATGCCATTCTTTTTGCAACACCGTTTCACTAACAGTGCCATCAGAAATACTACCATTTGTCCCCCGATGGGAGCTTAATGATGCAAAGGTTGAAAAGGAAAAAGTAAATCAGGGCTGGGAGCAATACCGCCTGTGGCCCAACTTTTTCGCCCCCCGAGACATTCCCACGGGGTCCCTTATACACAATTCCCTCAAGGAACGTCTCAATGTTAAAGAGTTGAAGTACCGTCCCAGGAACAACCACGGTGGCACTAGCACGCCTTGTCTGATATCTGAGGACGGAACCACGGGTGCAGGCATGGCCCCATGGATCAATCCTAAAGCAGGCCCGGAACACTTCAAGGATCCCGAATGGGCTGAGCGACATCAGGCTTGGGAGCTTACAAAGGATAAACAGGATCAGGACAAGAAGACCAAGTGAGGTGTCGCTGATACGGGGTCTGTCAGTGAACATGGGCGTTCTGGTCAATCTTGGTAAGGTGTATAGGAAATCTACTTAATCTGCTTTGTCCTTAATATATGATATTCCCTCAAAAATATCTGCTCTGATCAACTTGTGAAGTGGCGTCTTGACAGGAACCGGTGTACAAGTTTCTCGCACATTAGCCCTGTCTATTCATCGAGATATAATCCCTCATCCGGTGGAGGCTTCCCATACCAGTCCAGCCCCAACCTATCCTCAGGATCCGGATCCTCCATCTGATAAAACCCATCATAACGCCACCACTTCCTATCCTTGAAAACGTCCTCGACAGGAAGGACACCTTCCTTCTTCATCTCATCCCTCACCTTCTCAACGCCCTCCCATACTCTCAAAATATTCTCGCCAACGACCTTGGCTAACTGTTCCTCCGTAGCACCCCTATCAAGGATAGCCTCCAGAAGCTTCGGATAACATTTGACATCCTCCAAACCTGGAATGACACTAGCGATGCCGTCGAAGTCGGATCCAAGACCAACGTAGTCCCAGCCAATGCGATTTGCGATGTAGAATAAGTGATCGATGACCATCTCCATCGTCGCATCGGCTCGGCGGGCTGTGCAATGCTCTGGAACGAATGTTACCATGACGATACCGCCGTTGGAGGGTACTTGGTCGAGGATATGATCTGGGACGTTGCGGACGCAGTCGAAGACGCCTTTTGCGTTGGAGTGGGAGAACATTATGGGGGCGCGCGAGAGGGATAGGACTTGGGAGGCGCACTCTTCTGAGACGTGGGAGATGTCCACGATCATACCCAGTCTGTTCATCTCTTTGACTGCTGCCCTTCCGAGATCCGATAACCCTCCATGAACTGGGCCAACTTTCGACGTCGAACTGTCCGCAAAGGCATTATTGCAGACATGCGTAAGAGTACACTATTGAATTAGTCTCGTTCCCAAACAAACTCACCTTAGCACTTACATATCTCACACCAAGCCTATAAAAGGCTCTTATAATTCCAATACTGTTCCCCGCCATATGCAACCCCTCAATGCCAATTGAACAAGCAATTCTCCCACTCTCATACACACCCTTGACATCCTTAGGTCCATTTACCAGAGTAAAGGTCTCGGGATAAGACTCTACAAGCCGTAAGGTCAAATCAATCTGTTCGATTGCGTCGCGTGCCATATCGGAGTACTCTGGTGTTGTGAAGTCTTCTGCTGAGCGCAGACAGGGGACGCATACGGACCAGAATTGGCCACCCACGGCGCCTATGAATGTTAGAAAGTGGTGATAGGGCAATGGAAGAGGAAGAGTACCTTGTTTGAGGCGAGGAATATCAGTCATTCCTCGCTGGAAACCTTTCTCAAGGTTGAATTTGTCATTGTTGTGAATTTTACCATGGAAACATGCTCGAGGCTGCTGGGGAAGATCGTTATGACCGTCGATGAGGGGCGTTTTGGCCAAGACGCGTTTGACTCTTTCGTCGATGGCAAGAGCTTGATATGGGTGTGTTGAAGTCATGGTGATGATATGGCACGCTGGACTTTGAAGATGGGACTAGTTATCAAGTTCTCATAGCAACTGTCTTATCATGAACTCGGACCTATTTTATCTCCTTCTTCGGAAGATATTCTGTCTACCGTCTGGCTGGTTGCCCGCGGTCAACTCAGTTTGCCGCGGGATGGAGTGTAATGATAGGCAAGATATGGGTGGATACGAACGATTACCCCGCGTTTATCGTGGATCTAGGATCTAGGAACCCTGGCTCTCATGACGATGGCTGCATTTATCATGTGGAGATGGTAGAGACATCGGTTACTTAGGCAGTATAAAAAAGACACGCATGTCGAGTTTTGCCTTGTATGGCTGTCGTTCGGGATGAGGACTTTGATGTCGGCGATAATTCGGCCAGGACACGACTGAGCTCAGTGGGGAGATTAAACAGGAATCTGCTGGTTACATCGAGACCCTCAATTGATATGAACCATGCCGATCAGGTCAAGGCAAAGATAGCATCGGATCATGATAAGCTTTCCTAGTATGGAATCAACTTTCCCGCGGGATACAGAATGTTACATCTAGTGATCAACACTCCGACAACCCGAAGATAACACCATTATAAAGATCACAAGTCACAACGTGTCCGACCATTATACAGTCGTGCCTCTTTTACGCGGCATTATCCAAAATGGCGACCGCAAAGCACCCAGAGGACCTCAAACAAACTACCTCTCTCCAACCAGGTACAATAAATGATACATCAACAGCTGAAGCCCTGACACTCTACCACAATGCCGACACCATCGACACAACCCCAGAACAAGACCGCTCTCTACGATGGAAACTTGACTTGCGACTCATGCCCCTCCTATGCTTTACTTATGCACTTCAGTCTATCGATAAAAACACTATAAGCTATGCTGCTGTATTCGGACTACGAGAGGATCTGGGGTTGAAGGGGAATGAGTTTTCGTGGACAGGTGCGATATTCTATCTAGGTTATTTGGTCTGGGAGTTTCCTACTAGTATGTTCTTGCAAAGGTTTCCTATTAATTACTTCATGTCTGGGACGGTAAGTCTTCAAGTCTACCCTGGGTGTGAGAAGTGCTAAGAGATTTAGGTCATTGCCTGGGGCGCCGTACTTATGGCTCATGGGGCAGTTCATTCTTTCCCAGCTTTAGTAGCAGTCCGAACTCTCCTCGGTGCTCTCGAGGCAGCTATCAACCCTGGAACAATGTTGTTGTTCAGTATGTACTACATGCGAAGTGAACAACCCCTTCGAATGGGAATATGGATTGGCTCAGCAGGTGTCGGATACATCATTGCTGGAATCGCTAGTTTCGGCATCGGACATATCCAAGCGTCGCTATCCTCCTGGCGAGTACTCTTCATCATCTGGGGTTCCATCACCGTCGCTTGGGGTGTCATTCTCTTATTCTGTCTACCCGGAGCACCGATGAGAGCAAAGTTCCTTACACCGGATGAACGAGCACGCGTTGTTGCCAGAGTCAAGGGGAATGGTACGGGCATCGAAAACAAGCATTTCAAGATGAAGCAGTTTTGGGAGGCCATGATGGATCCTAAGACGTGGTTGTTATTTTTGTTTGCTTTGACGAGTAACTCGCCCAACGGTGGATTGTCTGCTGTGAGTATAATTCGGTCGCTGAATGTTTCATGGCTGACGACGAAATACAGTTCCAAGGTCTCATTATCAAGGGTGCTGGGTTTAGTACACTTACCACTACACTCTATCAGATGCCATCAGGTGCTGTTCAGATGGTCGCTTGCGTTCTAGCATGGTAAGTATAACACCATCTCACCTACCAGCTCCATACTGACAACCACAGTTGGGGAGCTTCAACCATCAAGAACTCCAGAATCCCCATCATGCTCCTCGCACTCGTGCCATTCCTGGCCGGCGTCTTGGGTCTGCACTTCATCCCGCACAGCGACGCATACGCTCGCCTCGCCTGCCTCTGGATCTCATTCTCATACACGGCAACATGGACACTGAGCATGGCCGTCTCGATGGCTAACACAGCCGGCCACACCAAGAAAATCACCACCAACGCTATCCTGTTAATCGGATACTGTCTTGGTAATTTTGTAGGACCATTCTTCTTTAAGAGCGACCAAGAGCCGCAGTATCAGCTTGGTGTCGGAATGATGTTTACATGCATCGCCATTCAAGTTGCGAGTCTGCTTGCACTTTGGGGGCTACTGTGGTGGCGAAACCGGGAAAGAAGAAAGGACAGAGTGGAAGGAGATGAGAGTAGAGGCTGGGAGATGGGGTTGTTGGATGTGACGGACCTTGAGAACAAGCATTTTGAGTACGTATACTAAAAAGGCAATCAGCTTCACATGTCATGTATGTCATGTATCTCTAGAATTGGAAATGGCCGTATAGATAGAGTTTTCATTATGTAAAAGACCCAGAATTAATTCCCTGGCATCTTGTCTTGTCTTCTCCACTGGGATTCTTACCCCAGACATGACCGGTACGTGAATTGCGGAGGTGGATCTTGACGTGGAGATATTGAATAAGAGACCCGTTATTCAATTGTGCTTATTTTGACAGTTGATAAATGCAATGAAGAAAAGAGCATGGCTTTATAGATGGATAAAACATAAACGTTGGGATGCAGCGCTCATCGAGAGAGCAAGGATGACGTTACATTGGACTACTGTCGCTTGCTCGCGCCAAGATACACGCACATACGGGTGATGCTACCCGACAAAGGTTCATTCCTCCATCCGATAAGGGTTAGTCCCTCAACC
Organism: Fusarium multiceps; assembly: GCA_028416715.1. NCBI lineage: Eukaryota > Fungi > Ascomycota > Sordariomycetes > Hypocreales > Nectriaceae > Fusarium > Fusarium multiceps. Next base: position 736,763 of record JAQPZZ010000015.1, on the reverse strand, counting down.
TGCCAATTGACGGTGAGGCTCATCTCGGGCTTAACAATCGCGTGGCAAGATTAAGTTCGCGCGGCAGTGGCGGCTATGCGCAACATGGCGACAAACGGAGTAAATAACCCGTCTCAATCTAAGCAATCTGTCATCCTTCATATCTCTGCGCTAGTCTAGTAACCCATAGACTTGGTTAGAGTTATCAGGGCCAAGACGAGTCTAGTCACAGTCCAGTGTCTTGGCCCTCAACACCAATAGCCCAAGAAATAAGGCAACATACGGATACCAACGGCCTCGGTGAAATGGAATCAGACTATGTACAATAGTCCTTCAGCCAAGACCGAGATCAGAAATGCGCACCTGCTGAAAGCGGGAGGTCGAGATATCTAATAAGCGCTACCCCAGATAACCAGCATTGGCATTCCTTGGCGGCTAACAGTCTCTGATACAGACTGGTTGGCACGTAAAACTGTATCATCTTACCTTCCTATCCTGTCGCTTGGCGGTAAAATCACGAGATAGAGGATTGTGCTGTGGTAGTTACTTGGCGTAAGGATTAAGTGGTTCTAAACCGCCAAGATGTTGGTCCATTGGCCTGACTGTGCCATCTTGGCAACTATCTTGGCCCTCCAGCTTCGCCTCCTTATCGTTATCTGGGGGCGATGGGAGGAGATGGGAGAAGTAAGCTTAAATCTAACTATATATCAAGGTGACCCTTCTGCTCCACCGATTTGCGTCTCCGTGGAGCTGATCACCTACGCCCTTCACTTGACATTACCACCCTCTTCTTCATATTCTGTCCCCTGCTAAGTCATCATCATGGCGGTTGCAGACGGCCAAAAGCAGTCCCTCGGGAAGCGCATCTGGCTCGCCTTAGCCCCCGACTCGGCCAAAGATGACGATGGTCGTGACAACTTCAACTCACGCTCCCAATTCGTCCTCTGCGCCATGGGCGGTGCTGTCGGATTGGGAAATCTTCTTCGTTTCCCCTCCGTCGTCTTCAACAACTACGGTCTCCAGTTCTTCATCCCTTACCTCTTCGCCCTCTTCCTCATCGGTATCCCCATCCTGATCCTCGAAATCACCCTCGGTCAAGCTTATCGAGGTGGTTGTGTTATCGCTTGGAACAATGTCAACCACCGTGCCAAGGGTATCGGTTTCTCTATGGTCTACAATGGCTTTAGTGTTGTCGGGTACTACGTGCCCATCTTGGCTTTTGCCATGACATACTTTCGCATGTCGTTTCAAAGTCCGCTGCCTTGGGCTGGACAGGATACTGAAGCATTCTTCTACAGTGAAGTTGTGCGCAATGTTGATCCTGTCGGAGGCGAGGACGGTGGCATGAAGTCGTACCCAGGACGTGGTATTGTTGGTGAGACATTTGGTTGGTGCATGATGATCTGGGCCCTCGTTTGGATGTGCACCTTCAAAGGTGTCGGCCTTACAGGTCGAGTCATTTATGTCACCATGGCCCTTCCTCTAATCATGATTGCCATCCTTGCCATCCGCTCTCTTTCCCTTCCCAATGCTTCTGATGGATTCGCCCTCTATGTCGGCACCTGGCGAAGCGAGTCTATCCAAGGCCCCAAAGTTTGGCAGGATGCCTTTGGACAGATGTTCTTCTCCATCGGTGTTGGTTTTGGCTACTTCACATCGTATGCCTCATACAACAACAAGTACGCCAACGCTGTTCAAGATGCCTTCATCATCGCTCTCAGTAACTCTATGATTGAGATTGTCTCGGCTCTTGCTGTCATGGGTATCGTCGGTTTCTTGGCCATCGTCCCTGACGGTACCAATTCCCTGTCTACCTTCAGCTCCGGCTTCTTCTACTACCCTGCCGCTCTCGCTCAGATGCCTGGCTCCAATTTTTTTTCTGTCCTTTTCTTCCTAACCTTGGCCCTGCTTGGCCTTACCTGTGTTTTTGCACTGGCTGAGGTTCTCATCACAATGATCTGTGACAGTGGCTGGGGTAGAAAGTTCCCTCGCTGGGTCATCGCATCCTCTGTAATCCTTCTAGGTGCCCTCACTGCCCTGATCTACAGCAGTGAGTTTGGTTTCGCTACGCTTGATGCTATCGACATGTGGGTCAACGATGTTGCCCTCTTTATCACCGTCTGGTCAGAGACATACATGGCTTGTACTTTGTACCGCTGGAGAGACCCTGTCGATCAGATCGGTCTCGTCAGCTACTTTGTATACAACGGCGGATATGTCTTCTCTCTCTTCATCGGTATCCTTCTCGGTCACGTTGTCACCCCGGCTGCTGGTGCAGGCGCTGGTTTCGGTATCTTCATTGCCTGCTCTCTCGTCTCTGCCTTTGTTGGTAAGGCTCCTACCATCCCTGCTCCCAGCTTCTGGGGTAGCAATGCCATGCTCAGCCGATTCTGGTATGCGGCTTTCTACTCGGTATGTATCCCTATTTGTTCTTCCCTACAACAATAGCTAACACTCTTTCAGGGTCAACAACTCCGACGTGATCTCAACGCAGTCATTTCCAACGGTGGCAAGAACTGGAAGATTCATTGGATCTGGCCCATCTGTCTCAAATACATCACTGGCCCGGCCGTCGCACTGGTCTTCTCCTTCGCTTACCCCAAGTTCATCAACAACCACGCGAACGACCCTCCCTACGTCTACAGCTTCGTCATCATGCACTTCGTTATCCTCTTCATCGTCGGTGCTTTCGTCGTCCCTCGTTTCTTCAACTTTATCATCCCAGGTGAGCGACTTGAACGCGGCGATGGCAAGTACGATGTTGCTCCTCAGATGACCCTCGACAACGCTCCCATCGTTGACAATGGTGGCATTGAGGCTGGTCATGCTGAGATGGCTCACCACAGCAATGGTGAGGGCAGCTTTGACGGTGACAAGAGTGGTCTAAGACCCGATGCCGCTCGTGCCAGCCCCGATATGGTTGAGCCTCGACAGTAATCGCTCCTTGTGTAGGATCACAATCAGATTTGTATGTCCACGTCCAAGCTTAGCTTTGAGACTATATAGATTGTATCTGTAGTAACTTCCATTTCACAACGCACATTGACTTTGGTGACTGTCCATTCATCATGATGATAGTTGGGCCTTTCCAATGCAGATATTCTTAGGAGAAGTGTGGGATTTCTAGACAATGCATGCAAAGTCCATTTGCTCTAGGTATATTTTATTAAGTACGTATTGCGGGCAACTCTATCACCAGATGTGCCACGAGCAAGCCACGAGCAAGCCCCGAGTAGCTCTGGGTTCAACTACCAAGTACCATTTGCACCGGTACCCCAAAGCATAGATCCCCAATTCATCTGCCCTAAATTCGTCGCAAACATCGATTGATCAGTCATATATGGTCCCGAAATACCACCATCAAGTCCAGGCTGTCCCATATTAAATAACATCCCCGCGTCACCGAAGCCCATAGGCATTGGCATTGGCATGTCATCCATATCCATCCCTACAGAACCTTGTCCTTGATCCTTACTGGTAGGCTTAGACTCCGGGGACATTGCCGCACCCCTTGCTTTCACAAGTTCAATGAGGTCCGGTGTGGTAATCTCTCTGCCGGCTTTCTCATAGGCTGCTTTGACGACGTCCCACGCGTATAGGATAATGTTGAGGAAAGGTCGGTAGACAGGACTCGGTGCATCAGCATCCGGTGCTGATCTAGCAGAGTAGTTATCGTGCATGATCTTCCATGCCCGTTCCGTCCCATCGCTAAACGGCTGACCCTTTAGGTGTTGGATGACACGGATGTACGCAGGGAATGGGAAAAACAGCTGGAAATACCAGCGGTAATTCTTGGTAAGCGGTGAACTTGATATTTTGGTATCGTATTCAAGCCAACGCAGGGCATGCGAGACAGCAGTTTCTTGACGTTCTGGCGTGTAGTCGACAGCAGGATCAAGATAGGCGAAGAATTCGTTCATCAGGCGACAATTCATGATGTTTGATCGAGCAGTCCATATAGTCATGAAGTGGAGACGATTATCCGGATCGCAGAATTTTAGATACTTGTCTTCGATAGTCTTCTCCAGAGTAACGTCGCCACCTGGTGCAAGCTTCTTGGCCAAGGGCTTCATGACAGGGTTTGTAAAGGCGATATAAAAAGGACTGTTGCGATAATATTCCCCAATCTCAGCCTTCATAATAGTAAAGATAGCTTCTGTGGCTTGATCCTGTGGCTTTGGTGGAGTTTTTGTCTCTTCCCGAAGCTCCGAGTCGCTTACATTTGTTGGTAGTGCGCAGTCCCATGTTGGAACGAGGATCGTGGGTTTATGGTCGCCTAAAGCACTGACGCGCGAGTCAAATAAAACGAGGGCCCACCAAAGCCTTCGTCGTAGTTCTGCTTCAAGAACGGTGCATCGTGTGTTTCTGGCTTCGCTTTGGATACCCATCCGTTCTGCGATACGGACGACGATTGCGAGCATGGAGGAAATTGACTTTGGGTGACTGCCCGATCGGACCGATACCTAAACGTGGTCAGTAAGGTCAACTTGGATGTGTACACGGTACACACGAGGTAGAGGAACAGAGCAGTCAAACAATCCCGACTACCAGTTCTCAAGAAATTGCAATTCAACAAAGCTTGCCGACAACCAAAATGATATCTCGTCGTAAGTTCATTCTTGGACGTCTTGAAAATACTCTCACACTCCTCACATGACAAACTCAACACAGCCATGCAATAAATGCTGAACATCAACGCTTCAAGGGTAGGAGATATATCCTTGAGATTAGACGCCGCTTCAACAATGCTCGCTTGAAGAGTAGGTGTGTGCGTCACCTTGAGCAAAGGATTAACATGCTCGAGATAGATCTGCCACAGCCTGAACAGGTGAGCAGGTTCGGGGTGAAGGGTGTGTAATTCAACAGTTGATTGGCGGGATCCGAAGAGCATGTGTTCGTCGTTGATTGCCATTTGATCTTGGGCGCTGCTGAAGACGTTTTCGTAGAAAGTGTCATTTGGATCGCGGTACTGGGAGGTGTTAGTAGAGTCCAATGTGTGAAGGTTAATGGTGACATACTCCTTGTCGCATAGCCTGCCAGATGCTCCTACAGTCATGGTCAGCGACATTTCACAAAGCCTCTTTTGGAATCTTACTTGACTTCGGTTATCATTTCACTCCTAGGCTGATGACCCTCATTGTCATTCTCGGAATCATAGTCTTGCGGTGAGCTCTTGGCCGTACTAGCATCATCGTGGAGCGGATCAAAGTTGACCCCATTCTGCTTCATCAACGCCTCATACCTCCTCAACCTCTCCAACAGTTCCCGTTCAGGAAATCTTCTTCTTCGCGGTCTCGGTTGGGTTGCCGGCACACATTGAGCGCCCTGTTTGGTACAGCTAGAGCAGGGGAATGTGCGGTCACATTTGACCTTTCTTTGTTGACAGAGGACGCATGCAAGGACCCGATGCGATTTGGCCTTCGGTGCGTTTTCAGTGGGTGTAGACATGATCTGGTGACAGTTTCGGGACTTGGCCAGTCCGAAATGATTGAGATAAGTGAAGGAGTATATAAGAAAAGGTGAATGGTCGGTGAATTGTTGGGCTGATGTTTTGGCAGGTGCATCTCGGTCTTTTCTAAGTTCCGAAGTCTCCACTTTTCGGTTTATTCGAGTTCGTGTCAGCATCGGACTTTGGGAATGTCCATGTCCGACTAACAATTCCCATGTTCAATATCTATTCGCTATTCTTGAGGCTTTGGATTGCCTTGCTATCTGGTGTAATTAAATTCCTGTTTTATCCCAATAGAATTGCCAGGTTCTGCACGTGTTACCATCGGCACATGAAGCGAGTCATTAGAGCTAAACAGACCAGGTACTAGAACCCTGGCCCAGATATGACAGAAGACATGAGTTGAAGACGTTTCCTAGAACGTTGCACAAGGCTGTAGAGAAGATGTTGAAAATGGAATGCAATATCGTGCATGTAACTCAAGCTCTGTGGAACGTAAGACCGACGTCTATAAGCGTCATACCTCTGACGTCAGGACCTGTTCCACCTCAACCTCCCCACGAAACCAACTTCTATATCAACAACTTTCTTACAAACACCTTGATGGTTAAAAGTACGACTTGTCACTGAATATTCTATCTCTAATTCGCCAATCAACCACACTAAAATGCCTAGCTACACAGGAAAATGCGTCTGCGGCAACGTCAAGTATAGCGTTTCGCTAGACTCGCCTGACGACGCCCGAACCTCGCTATGTCACTGCGGAAGCTGTAAAAGGGCCTTTGGTACAAACTTTGGTTTGACTACAAAGGTATGCTCCCTATCCTCTTTGACATTTTCTATCTAACTGGTCAATTAGGTCGCTCTTGACGGCTTTAGCTATGATGAAGGAAAACCAAAGACATTTAAGCAGGAAAACGGCGTGGTAAGAGAATTCTGCGATAACTGCGGCGCTTTCATCTGTGAATACGGGGTAAGTTTCTCTGACATTACTAAGATTGGATTTATGCTGAGAATTCTATAGGAAGCTGCTGCAGACAAGTTTCGATATATCATGTGGGGAACTTTCGATGAGCCAGACAAGTTTCCTCCAAAGGGAGAGTTCTTTTGCAAGTACCGAGACGGGTGGATGCCCGAGATACCAGGTGAATATTCCTTTGACATGCTACATGCACTTTGCTGATCTTCTTCTAGACCTCTTTCACAAGAATGAAATCAAAGAGTGATTGTACAACTTTGTCAAATTTATCAAATTTATGATGTGGGGAGAGAGGAAGGAGAGCCGTTGACTTGAGCTTGATTGGCGGGTTCATCGGCAGCCAACTGGAGCAATGTCCCTCTTGGTTTTTGCAGTCGAGGTGTATTTTAATTTTAAACATGCAAAACGAGAAACACGTAGGACAATCTGACCTCAAGTCCTAGATCCATAAAATGGTTCCACCAATGTACCGTGACAGGATCTCTCATTGGCCTCCACTTGATCTATATCCATCAGCTGATAGTCTGCCGCATTTTCATCTTCCCAATGTCCCTCATTCCAACAGCTTCATCAAACGCAATACGAAATGAGCCAATCTGACTTGAAACAGCAAAATGGGGTCGTCGTATACGACCCGAAAGGCCTTCCCGTTCCCGAAGCAACTCTCCCCACTCCCAGCAAAGCAAAATACCTCCTCGCAGAAGACAACAACATCAACGTACGCATCTTTGTCCGTCACCTGAACAACCTCAATCTTCAACACACATATCAGATAGCCTGGAACGGCCAACAAGCTGTGGATATATACAAGGCGAATCCTGAACAATGCAGGATCATTTTTATGGATATTTCTATGCCTATTATGAGTGGTATGGACGCGAGCCTTTTGATACGGGAGTTTGAGAAGGAGAATGAGCTGAAGCCAGCTATCATTGTGGGTGTGGTCGCTAGTATGATTGACAGTGAGAGTCGGAGGTTTGTTGAGGAATTTGGGATGGATGTTTGTATGAGGAAGCCTGTCAGGTTCGAGACTCTTAAGAGCTTATTGGGAGAATGGCCTAATGATGTAGAGATGGATGAAACGACTGTTTAGAGACAAATAGAACTAAAATAATAACACTACCCTTTACAAAATCTGTTCCTTCAACTGTTCCTCCGTCCACTCCCACAACTTCGTCGCCATCCCGTCGTCAACCTCAACACTCTCCTTAACTCCAACAGGTTCATAAAACTCTCCATTACCAACCTCCGCAGTAGCAGCCCAGAGATGGTTCTTGACCCCCTCTTCAACAGGTCCCGCCATTTTGGGAACGACGTTCTCCTGCAGATGCTTCATCATTTCATCGCCAGCCTCCCGCGAAAACAGCTCCGTCTTGACTTCACCGGGATTGATAGCGATGTTGGTGAAGGTGTAGTGTTTGGCAGCCTCGCGGGCGTAGAGCAGACAGGCGAGTTTGCTCTGTGCGTACCGAAGCGGAAGGGGAGTTTGGCTGGTTGCAGAGCGGAGGGTTGAGAATTCGATGCCTGAGGGACCGACGTGACGGAAGCCGGCTGATGTCAAGTGGACGACTCTTGCATCAGATGTCTTGTCCAAAACGCGCTGAAGGAGCTTCAAGAGAAGAGCGTGACCGAGATGGTTCGTACCCATGTGCATCTCATACCCATCCTTGGTAAGAATTGGCGGTGCACCCATGATACCAGCGTTGAGCAAGAGGGCATCAAGTCTTTCCTCCTGTTCAAGAAAGCTCTTGGCTGCAGCTTTGATACTTTCGAAGTTCGAAAGATCTAGTTCAAGAAGGGAGACTTTTGTCCCCTCGGCAGCTGTGCTTTTAACCTCTTTCAAGGCTGCATTGCCCTTGGATTGATCGCGGGCGGTGATGTAGATATGGGCTGGGGAGTGTTTGGCCAGTTCAATTGCTGTAGCTTTGCCAAGGCCGGTGTTGGCGCCCGTGATGAGGATGACTTGGCCGGCGAGGGAAGGGATGTCCTTGGAAAGTTCAAAAGAGTAGGTTTTGTGGTCAGACATTTTGAAAGTGAGTGATGTAGATGTTAAGTCGTTGATTAGTTAGTCTTTGATATTGGTGGTTGAGTTGTAGCTTAGTTGTGGTTGAGGCAGACAGATATCCTGAGCATACCCTTTCTTAAATAATTCTTCATACTCTCGCCAAGGAAACAATGATATGCACTTAATCCCGGAGTTAAGCAAATACGAACCCGAAAAGGATTTATTGACGGTATCCCGGACAATTTAGATCACCCTCGAACACATCTTGTACGGGTCTCAAGAGACGTACCCTCCACTGACCAATGAGAAGCCGTAAAGTCCGAGCAGACCAATGGCCAATCCCACAAGGTCCATACACCAACAACCACCAATCCATTGTTTTCTGGGGCAAGATAGATCAGCCGTATTAGACTGTGTCCCGTATCATCCTACTCGGATATTCCAACCAGAAATGCCACTCGGGTCCAAGATAATCCCGAATAGCCCCAATCAGATATACTCCTGCGTTATCAACCTGCCACAACCTCCTTCCATAATGTAAAAGCAAAGCGTAATAACTCAACAAGATCAAAGCTTCAGGCTTTCTCTCAGATAATAAACTATTGAACTCTGGGGATGCCAACATAGTCCACTGAAATATCATACGATATCGAGCACCCTCTTCCCCCGAAGACATCGCGTCAAACCCGACTTGAAGGTATTTGATTGCGCTGCGACAAACTTCCTTTTCCTTTTCGTCAAGAGTCGTGGAGTCGTCAATGAGTTTGGAAATTGGCGCGCACTCAGTACCTGTTGGCTCCTTCGCCGACTCTTTCCTGCTCCAAGATAGCACCGGTTCGATCTCAGACTCAACGAGTAAAGGCCAGGCACAGGCAGCGACATTGTATATACCTCGGTTGAGATCAACGCAATATGTGTAGTACTCCAGAAACCCATACAGTCCATCCGAACCACGATAAGCCAATGCGTCCGCGAGAAGATGATGACCAAGACTTATTGAAAAAAGAAGGATGGGAACACAGTTTGATGAATCAACTTCTCTCCTTGTGCCGTTGAACCAAGACACAGCTCGCGTTTGCAAACTCATTGCTTGTTCGAGATAATGAGTTGCACGATCTGGATGTATCACAGCTAAATGCCGAGCAGAGAATGCCAGCATTTGATGTAGGAGATAAGGTGCCTCGACACTTTTCTTGATACAGACATCCAAGGTGGCCTTGTAATCTTTGACGGTATCGCCAAGGCTGAAGAGGTTTCGGTCGGTGATCAAGTGGACAAATAGTTCCATGTGCTCCATGTTGACGACATTTTCAATAGTGTTGGGTGTGGGCGAGGAGGTACTCGTTGAGGCATGGTTGGGGTCTGGGCTTGGAAGCGAGGTTGATGTTGAAGGTGGAGATGGTAGATCTAGTGATGAGAAGCTGCATTTTCGATCGGTCAAGGTGCAGAGACGACATGTTGGTTGACCTTCATCGCACTGAACACGCGTGTTAGTCGAGCCACAGATTGGAATGTGTTATGTACCTTGACGTGACGTCGCTTGCTGAGACCCACGTTAGTTACTGGACAGCCTGGTAGCAGTTCTGTACTTACCATTGCTCGCAGCCCTTCTTGGACTTTTTGTGGCGACGGCGAAGCATTTCTAATGTTCCAAAGGCAGTTTTGACAGTAAGTTTGAAGCATTCAAATGATAAATCTAGAACAACAATGACAAGTTGAAAAAAAGCTTGAAGACATTGAAATGCACAAGAACAATTGTCAAAGGATCTCCAGATGTCAGCACAGGCCTCGACGCTAATCCTGAATCTGAGCCGATCTGCGCCTTCCCCCTGTCGTGTGAGTTCGAGGCTAGGCTACTCTCAATAAGGCGCAGAGCAAAACCCCTGCTGCTGCTTAGCTAACACGCGTGTTTGGCTCTGAGACCCACCTTTGTCTTGATGTAGCCAGGATTGCTAACCTGGAGTATTGGCTGTTCTACTGTTAATTTGGGATACGCAACACGCGTGTCAGCAAAGGGACTTTAAGGATTTCTGTTAATCCGTAGGATGAAGCATATAGAAAGGAGAAACGAATTTCATTCATTTATTGCTTCTCTTTCCCCCTATAGTGACTATTTAAATCATTGTTCTTTCTCTTGAATTTAGTTTCATTGGTAATGCAACGAATGTCTGTTGTCTTCTCTGATCAATTGTTTTTCAACATGGCACAGCTCAAACCTTTCAAAGGCAGCTATTATCTCTGGAAATATGTTCCAAGTCTACCTGGCGCGATAGCTTTCGCAATCGCATTTCTTCTCATTACCTTAGCCCAAGGCTACCACATGTATAGAGGCAAGCACTGGTTCACGATCCCCTTCTTCATTGGGGGCATTTGTCAGTCCTTAACCCCATTGCCTGTCTCATTCTCTTCACTAATACCTGTTCAGGCGAAGTACTCGGATATGTCTTCCGCACCCTAGCATACAACGCCACAAACTCCCTAGCGATCTACATCATGCAATCACTCTTCCTCCTCCTACCACCAGTCTTCTTCGCCGCGACGTTATATATGGTATACTCCCGCATTGTACGCGCCGTCGGAGGTGAGGAGTTCTCTCTCATTACCGCTCGCAAAACGACAAGGCTCTTTGTTATCGGTGATTTTGTCACGTTCAATATTCAAGGCAACGGCGGTGGCTTAATGGCCAACCAAAAGCTCGCAAACATCGGTAAAACTATCGTTATTGTCGGTCTAATTGCTCAGATTATTCTTTTTCTTGCCTTTGTAATCATCTGTGTGGTGTTCCACAGACGCTTCAGAGCTCACTTACGGCGCTCACATGCTCTTGTTGAAGTTCGCTGGGAGTCATATCTCAATATGCTGTACGTCACTTCGGCCTTTATTCTTGTCAGAAATCTCTTTCGTGTGGTGGAGTTCATCATGGATAAGGACGGATATTTGATGCAGAAAGAATGGCCGACGTTTGTTTTTGATGCGGTTCTGATGTTCTTGGTTATGGTGGCGTTTTATGTATGTTATCCTGGGAACCTCACATCGACCTCGAGAGACTCGGCCGTTGAACTTGTTCCGAAACCGAGGCGCAACTCCAGAGAGGTCAGTGCGTCCGAGTAAGAATTTGAGGTTTGGGGATTGTTGGGAAGGGTTTGTGGCTTGGGACGTCTCCTGCGATAGATCATTGTGCGGTGGTGCTGTTTCTTTTCTATTGGACTCATTGGTCCATCTTTCATATTAAATGTCACCGAGCGCCTCTTGTATTTCGGTAAAGCTCTTTTTTGTGGGACATATATATGATCTAGGCAATTATCTCCTTCCAATCTTGAGGCCATACAAGGCACACTCAATTGTCCCAAGTCCGCCCTGAGGCTGAATGTCACAACTTACGCGCCAAGCCCACCACGCTATCAAACGCCTCATACTCAAAAGCCACCATAAAACGGCAACAATGCAGGGGCAATAGAGCCAAAATCCTTTCTTTTCTCACCAAAGATTGTCGCAGCCACGTTTTACTGGTAGGTGCACTTCAACTGGTGGTGGTCCCCCTGGCAAATGTCGCGGTCTAGACCACACGGGACCGGTAGGGAGGCGTTGAGCTGTGACAGCGGCTGAACGACTCGTGATTGAGACTTTAGGGGTCGACCAATTGAATCGACGGTATAGCGAAAGGTGGAATTAATGCATTGTTCAGCTTTCAGCCGAAGGAGTTCAACTGTGTCTGTATAAGAACCCGTCTTGGTCAATGGTTCGACAGCATTGCCAAGCACTTTACCACTTTCTTTTACGCATACAAGAGAACTTCTCACTCCAAAATGTCTCGCATCTTCCTCCTCTCCCTCCTAGCCACCCAAGCACTTGCAGCGAATCCCCTCTTGGGTGCCTACCCAACCGATCAATGCGACGCCTGCATGGACGAAGTCTACACCAGCTGTCCAGGCAATTACCAGGACCGCTCCTACGCAACATGCATGTGCGCAGGTGACGGCAGCACAAAATTCGTATCCTGTCTCGGATCTTGTGATCCTACACTCAATGAGCCTGCCAATGCTAGCGCTACCTACTACGGCTACTGTCTCATGTTCTTCAAGGAACTATGTGATGGTGCTCAAGAGTTTGTAGACCAGGAGACATATGAGAAGCAGTGTTCCAAGAAGGCGATCGCAGAGGGAGGGATTGGGGAGAAGGGTGGTAAGAGCGATGATGGGGATAAGGCAGATACTGGGAGCGATGATGAGGACGCTGAGTCTGATGAGAGGTGAGTATCCTGATTGAGATTTAAGTTTGGGTCTAACAGCATATAGCACCGAGATCGTGAAGCCTACCAAAACGAATGAATCAGCCAGCGAGAAGACCGACGAGGCCAACCAGTCCAACGAGACAGACGAAGCTATTAAGACAGCCTCCTCCAGCGCAACCGCTGCGCTGGTTACGACAACTGTATTCAGGTTCGAGAGAGACTGCTATCCCAGCTGTAGCCATCTTGGCCGGCCTTGGAATCCAGCTTGTGAATGTTTAGACTTTGGTTGGCGCAATTTTCACTAGTACTTAGATGACTATATAGCATCTGATGAAATTGTCAAACTGTAATAGTACAATCTGTAAAGCGTAAAGTGAGAGAGATGTTCGCTCAAAATCAAGATCTGTTAGATACTCTCTGAATCTCCTTATTGGTAATAAAAGAATTGTTCTCTGAGGCTTAGATTGAAATAATGAAGTATTCTAAGTGCTAGTCTAAGCTGACATAAAGTGGCCAAATTATTTCATCTCTTATACTTTTAGGGAACAATTGTTCTGATGTCCTTATGAATACCCCCACCACTTTCCTTACAAGACCCCCCTGCTATGCATATAAACGCATCCTACGCCAACCGACTCGTGGCCGACAATGAATTATTCGTAGTCAGGAGGAGGGTCAGGGAAAAAACTGGCCCATGCATCCCGATTCTCTCGTGGAGTGCATGTCCAACTAACCCAAGCATCCAGGGACATATAGGCATAGTTATCAGCATTATAGACCTCTTGCCCTTTCTTTTCCCGAACGAGGGCGTGAGCGCGGTTAATACCATACGCTATTCCCTCATCATCATTTTCAATATCTTTGATCTGTGCTGACAATTCGGATTTCGGTCCAACATTTTCACCGTGGGTGATTTCGTGCAAAACGACGCGAGAGAAGGTGTCCATCTTCTCACTAGAGTAGCTGTCGAGGGCGCCACAGTCAATAATATCGAGACCGGGCTTCTCAAAGGCGATGGGGCAGAAATGAATCTTCTGAAGACCATCTGCTTCGTCATGGTCAGTGTAGGCCAGTTCGCCTTCTTCGTCACAGCTGAAGTCTGGGCTAAAGTCTAGATGGATTATCAGCATGATGAAGTAAATAGTAATACGGGAGTTGGGTAAGGTGCCAAAAGAGCTAGCCGCCTAGAGCATAAGAGACGAAATAGGTTACGCTATCACTTAGGCTACTAAGGTAAAGTAGCCTAAGTCTTAGAGCATAACTCCTCTGACACCCACCTGTTATGAGATGACTTACCTTTGTTATCAACAACCATTTCGCCAACAACAGGTCCAATAAAGCTAGCACTTGAACTATCATCGCCGCGAATCATTCTAAGAATATCGCTGACTACGTCAGGGGTCTCTTCTTCAGGGTCAAAGAAGAGATTGAAGACAGCATTAGTGCCCGTCTTGGCTTCTTCGGCAGCCGTATATCCTCTCGATGCAAGAGAGCGCACCTCGCCGGTGCAGATGACATCGTGCAACTGTCGAAGAAGACGTTGTTCGGCCTCGTTGGCAGGATCAAAGTTGAGATATTCCCACTCGTTGCCGCAGGCTTCGCCAAGAGGATACGGCGAAGGCTCAGGAGGCTCAGCCCGAGCGACCTTGGAAGGAGCGACTTTGGAAGGAATTAAGGGTTTGGCATTTACAGCCGTGATGGATAGAGCCGCGAGCAGGACCTTATAGAAAGACATAATGAAGGTTCCAGTACAACACAGGATTGGTGAGTCGTTGTATTGCTCCTGTTATCATCTCCTAAATAACCAGCAACGGCGTCCAGCTCATTTATACAAAGTCTAGCAACCCCGTAAAGGAAAAACCTCGTGTAGACTCGGCTCTATAAGCCCTAGTCATATCCTTAAATTACATACAGCCTGACGGATAGATAGAAATGTCTTCTTAGATTAGGGTGCTGAAATAAAGTAGCCTAACTGCTAATCTAAGCCATCGCGAAGTGACCAAATTATTTCGTCTCTTATGCCTTTAGAGGTCAATCCTTCTGATACCCTGAGGCGTCGCTACGCAGATGGTGGGGCTTTTCCGAGTTGACTTCTCCATTCTTTGTAACAAAGACAAGCTTAACCGCTCATGTACACACGCACTGACCTGTGGATATATGTATGGATGAAACTCCTACATAGCCTGTAGGAATTGCTTTCTTCAATGGCCGAGTATCCGTGATCCTTTTCATCCTTTACAGCCCCATGATCGGCAGTGTTCCACCCTGTTCTGGTTGAAAGGAGTTCTGTATCATCTCGGCAAAGGCTGATCAGCCGACAATTGCAGTAATCGCCGATGCACTCTTCCTCTTTGCGGCGCAGAACAATCCGGATGTGATCCAACTGCGACGTTCCCTGTTTGCAAGCGAGACCAATGACTATGATCAGGGATGAAATCCTCCGACTCGACTGCGCTTGGACCAACCTCAGAACAAAACTTGATTTTGTCCAACCAGTTTTCTACTTTACAGAAATACCTGAATAGCAAGGGTGAGATGAGTGGAAGGTAGGCGGACTGAGGTATCTGTAAGCGACCATGTCTTTCGGCCAGTCACAAGTCATATTGACCTGAGCTTTATAGTCATACTTGGAGTCATACAAAATCGCCACTATGACGTGTAATAGCAACCTCTACTTCCTTTAATGACTGCTTAACTACCTTTACCATTACGCCTCAATCGATCTTAAGATCATATCCGACAGTACATAATTTCAAAGTCTTAATAGCAAGTTTGCGACTCACGCCATGGCAGAGTTACCGATTTGCATCAACATCACCAGTAGATACCACGTCTTCGACAAGTCGGGCAAACTACCATACAGCGTCGCTTTCGGTTTATGTCGCCGCTCAGCCGATGATAAAAATCCTCGATCTCTTCGCTTGACCGCAAAGAACTCGATTCTGGATGTCCCTTACGCGCTTTCTCATGGTTTACTCTCGCTACGTGAGAATGACATAGAAATTGATACCGGGCATCTGAGGTCAACCGACGATAATGAACCCTATTTGACTCTACCCTCGCCAGTTGGCAGGACTGGGAACTGTAGAAATAACCTCTCGATCTATTATTGTCATATCCCTGCGGACAGTGACCTTGTGAGACTTTTCAAGCCGGGGAAGAAGTATCATATCCAGCACAAATCAGGAGGCGACCTCGGCGGCGAACACGACTACGTTGATGATTCGGGACAGTCTTGGAAACCAAGTGAAAAGGAGAAGCTCATAAGCAGCAAGGCACACTGCGGCGCAAGGTTCACCACGGTGGAAAGCCTCCCTTGGCCACCAGAAATACAAACCAACATGCAAATGAAAAAGGCGGAGGATAACTCTCCAGTACTGGAGATCACAGTCATCAACAACAGCAACGATCCCATCACCGTCCAAACCCGCCATACCCAACGATTTCTCACTCCAAACACCCCAATACAACAAGACGAAGAGGTCCCAAGCCTTGATCCGCGTCCTCGTATCATTGACCTCAAGACACCAGCACCCGGATCCACAATACAGGTTATAGATATGGCTACAGGGCAAGTCGCCCGCGAAACACGTAAGCCTGGGCCTTGTGGTGGCGCAGCCAATCCGCACGATCGACGTCCCAAGCTGGAGATTCTCACTACTCTACACCCGGGCAAACCACTTGTCAGGCATCTAGATGTCAGTAGTATGCTGAGTAAATTACCAGACGGCAAATATGGTCTCCGGATGGAACCGCGTGGTATGTGGTGGTGCAAAGGTGATATTGAAGACTTCGCAGAAGCGGGTGAGGAACGTGTGCCTCATCATCTTTTTGACACTACGATTCCGCCTTTGATATTAGAGTCCAGAGATGTTGTTGAGGTACAAGTCGAAAATGGGACTGTTAAGTGGTAGCGGTGTATTCTATATTGCGAGGTCGACAATCTAGGAGAAGAAAATGGACTCTTATTTGCCACTGCCATATGCGTTCCTATCGCCCCTTACAAAGGCCTAGAACCATTCAGATTTCTCCAATCAGGTCACATGTCGTTGATGGAAGCGTTGGGAGTTGGCTCTTGATGGCAATTGAAGATCAGACCATCAATGTATGGTGCCACACGACCTCTCATTATCCTCTTGTAAAGCATCAATCTCCTTGCACAATCGATCCTTGCCTCATTGTCACGCACGAGCTCGTACCCATGCAAATTGACCCTCGCTTGAACAGATCCACTCCAAAACTTTGTTTCCGCCATCGAATCGTGTTCGGGGGTATGCTTGATTCGTGGTTGATCGTTGAATCGACTGACCAGTAGCCATTCCCATACAGCTGTTGATATAGCTACTTTGAACACGCTCAATCTTCCAGCCCGCCCCTCGTAGGATACCTTCGCCTTTCTGCGTACCAGCAGCCTTACAGCATCTAATTGACCGCAGGCACTTGCTATCATCAAAGCAGACCCCAAAGGACACCCCTCAAACTCGATATCCGCGCCTAGAGATAGACAGTTCTCCATCCTCTCCGTACAATTCTGCGAGGCAGCGCGGCAAAGTGGGCTCCAACCTTGGGCTGGCTCCAAGTTGGCCCATCTCTTCACATTTTGGCGTCCAAAGCGTTGGCAAAAGAGGTGGAAGTGGTTTTTGAGAAACGTTATTTTCGAAAAGCAGGTGGGCTGATACAAGTGCCAAGGGAAAGGCTCTACTTCGTGAAGCTCAGTGTTGCCTTGAAGAAGTGGCCCAAGTCCAATGCCAGAAGCGAGCCCCGCTAGATAGTTCACTACTTCGGGACTTCCGTTGCGGTAGTGCTTGAGGAGGTGCGGCAATGGAATTAAAGAGCCGGGTCTCATGTACGTCGAGTCATAGTATGCCGGGAGGCTTGTATCTACCCATCCCATGGGTGTGAGACCACTCTGTTCCTGGAAAGCATGTTTGAGGGTGTCCAGAACTCGTGTGGAATCCCGAGCCCAAAAATGGAAATTATTCGCAAGACAAGTTGTTAGCAAAGGAGTTGGAGAAGCACCGAACGTTACTAGTAGATCTACCATCTCTGACTTTCTGGCATAAGCAAGGGGGGTGGCCCCGCTCCCATCAAGTACATCGACAGGAAATCCACTTTCCAACAGAAGTCGAACAACTTCATATCTGTTTTGATGAACGCAAAAATGAAGCAAGTTTATGACCGAACTTTCGCGAGCCCCAGGTAGCTTGGGGCGCCTCTCAAAGAATATTGAAGGCGTGGTATACGTGGGAAGATGTGTCAGGATAACTTTGAGACCAGCTTCATTTCCGGATGCTGCCGCTTGGGCAATCAGTCGAAAGGCAAGGTCATCCCAGTTGCCACCTTGATCAATGAATTGCTGTAAAAGGGTAGGAAGGAATGTCGATAGACCGGGGTGACGTGCGGCGGTTATAATCGTATCCATTGATGTGACCTTGAAGTCATTGACACTCAACACCGAAGCTCCTGTTTGGCAGAGCCACTCGGCGATGGTGGCCTGATGGCGAATGAGAGCGTAGGTCAGTGGTGATGCGTTCCCTGTTCGTGGCAGCGGTGTATTCAACGGACATCCCTTAGAAATCAAGATGTGACAACCTGCAAGATCACCATGCTCTATAGCTGACTTCAGTCGAAGCAGTAGTCGAACGGTATGTCTATCATCTGCTGAGTCGTCTGACTGTTTCCCGAATTCGCCTTCCAGTATTTCGATTATCTCGGCATTGTCTTGGAACTGTGCTATCATCAAGGGGGTTCTGACAAGATTGTCCATAGAGCTCTTCGCGCCGAGTTCAATCAGAGTACGGACAGCACCTGCACGGTTTTCAGTTACTGCAATGTGAAGCGGAGTCGCTTTTTCTTTGGACTTCGCCATGACGTCGAAGCCGTAACGACTGAGTCGCTTGATGGTGGCTGTGTCACCATTCATAGCTGCAAAATGTAGCGCCGTGTGGCCAAGTCGGCTTGTTAATCGGATATCGATGTCTATTTCCTTTAGAAAGAACTTGACACACTCGCGATCGCCTTTGTAACAAGCAATATGGAATCCAGACATGCTGTCAAAATAATAGCCCGTCGTCAATTTCAATCTCCACTGGGCCATGACTTCCCATAACACCGGAGCATTGGTTTGTTTGGATACTTCCAAGATCTTTCTCAAGAAGGCGACATTTCCGGACGCCGAACATAAATGCACTGGCCTGTAGGTGATCAAGAAATAGTCCTTGCCATTCAGGCTGGCCCCCATCTCTAACAGAACCTCTGACATAGCGAGCGAATCATGTTGGAGGTGATATGCGAGAGGCGTTGCTCCTCGTGCACTTTGTGGACTTTCATCAACGCCATCAATGTCGACCCCTATTCTGGCAAGATACTCAAGAATCCACCGGGCGTCAGACTTCTGCCAACGCTGATGGATAAGACCATGGATGAGCCCACCATTCGGGCTGGCCGCTGATGCAGCCTTCAGGCTCTCTAGGCTTTGGGTTTCAAGGATCGACATAAGAATTATCCTGCCCTTGGTACTTGAGCAGAGGCTTAGCGCAGTTTCCCCACTAAAAGCATACTGTATAATTGTTTCGCTATTGTCACCAGGGTCGTTAACAGGCACGGATTTGTCGAGTAAACACTTTACAGCGTCCACATCCTTTATTGCAATCGTTGCCTTGAGAAAACGAATGGCTAACCTGCTATCCATTTTCCAATATCCAGAAAGTGCCAGTGACTTAGACAAGAGTTCACCACGCATGACAGAAGGTGGCCAAGCATAATTCCTGTTCATTTCATCCAACATCCTGATGAGGGGTACCAGGCCGAATTCCTTTTTGTTTTCTTCATAGGCTACAAGGCAGCCCTGTTGGATATAGTGGGTCAGTGCGTATTTGAAACAATTCCAACCATGCTGGACCTTCCGGGAACCAAGCCGCTTGTCAGACGAACAGAGATAGCGCCATGCATCTCGTCCTTCATCGTCAAAGCTCCAAAAGAGGTCGTCAAAAGTGAGTTGCGCCAGTATCTCTGCTTCTGGTACAACAGCGTCCTTGATACAAGCATCAACGTAGAGTTCGATTGGCAGCCTAGCCATATGCCTGGATGCATGATTGTGGGGAAAGAGACTTTTGATAAACACTACCCATTCCAGTGACACATAACTGTCCAAGTAATGTAGAGGACTAGCGGTGCTGAATCCCGACGCTTCAGGATCAAGCCCACACTCCAACAAAAGTCGTATGATATGTTCTGATTGTAATTTGAAGGCACGGGGAAAGATGCGGCCTTGTCCCTCCCAGAACAAGGGTATTCGGTGGCAGCTGGAAATCAGTGCAATTATAGCATCCTTATCTTCAATAGGTTGCGCGTACTCGAAAGCTTGGTCGATTGGAGTCAGACCGTCAGCTGTCCTCATGCTAAGCCCTTTCTGGGAGTCTTGGAAGTATGTGCTGAAGAGGACATCCCGATACTCACGACTCCCTTCCTCGAATAATCTTGCTGCAAAGTGCCAAATGTTCCGCCCATCTTTATCAACACTGAGTAGTGAAATGTTATGTTGAACGAGCATATCGAGGAGTTCAATGTTCTTCAAAGACCCGCTGAGCAGAACAGCATCTTCACCTTGACTATTCACCGCATGGGGATTACTCCCCCTGTCAAGAAGGAGGCTAGCACAGTTAACCGCTTTGCGCCGAATGGTTTGATGTAGGAGGGTGTCTGAAGCGTTGTTATTACTCCAGCCTACTTCATCCATCTTTACTCGACCATCATCAAGACAGGTTAATAAGGATTGATGGTTGTCATCGGCGATCGCGAAGTTAATTTGTGCTTTCGATGCTTCGGCAGATAGCGCGATCCTGCTGGTGGTCCGGTTCGAATCATTGGTAAACGGCAATTCCATGGCGACTGCTGTGGACCAGATAAGCTCACCCAACTTCAATCCCCATTGGGTCTCGAGAAGTGAGGAGCTCACAAGGTAGTCATTGAAGTCCTCGAGAGAAAGACCTAGTTGTGCGCCAGATTGTCCTTGGTTCCACCGTGGAGTGAGACAGGGTTGCAAGGCATCAATTTCGAATTCGGTTGGTACTAGACCGTATGATAAGAGATCACTGACTGATCGGAAGTCCTTCAATCTCCAAGAAATGATCATTGAATGATAAAACAGATTTCTTAGGGCTGGCCCGGTTCTAGCCCCAGCCAGTCGGAGACAAGTGATGGTTTCATTCCGTCGTTCCGTGCACGATAACGTCATTTCAAGCCAGGAATACCGACTCTCTGATGCATCGCCATGGTCTGTTGTGTCGGGAAAGCTGCACTGTCCGAGAAACGACGAAAGGGAGAGTTCAAGAGGGGTTCCCAGACTGCAACGGGCGTTAGCATTGACACCTTCCTGTATGAGGTATGAGCATATCTCAGGCAGGTTTAGAGCAGCTGCCACATGTAATGGGCGGCATGATAGTTGGAACTCGGCCATCCTGAGCTTTGTACCGCGGACGGCAATATCGCGTATTTCTGACGACATCCTCGAGGAAATGTAGCCAATGAATGTTTTCAACCATCCAAGGTAGATCTGGCTTTCAGTTGGACGAAATAGCGATTTTGCGGCGTCAAGTAATCCTGGGCTTTCTAGGCCATTTGCAGTCAGCTGCGGCCATCTTGTTGCGGCCTCGGGATAAAAGGAGAGCGGGTTGGCTGTGCTCTCGTCGAAAGGCTCAGACTCGAAAATCTTAAGCTGTATGAACTTCAGACACAACAACCCCAGCACTGGCTCATCGTCCGGCTTCGAGATTCGGTATGGAGCAAATTCGGGCAAAGAGACAAGCAGTGGATCTGACAGAAACTCCTGGACAGTGAAATGGGCAAACTCGAAGTACAGACCGTCTGCACTTTTGCGGATCAGGCTACTGCATTTTCGAGCCACGGAGTCTTGGTTGATTATTTGTCCAAGATTGGCTCCAAGAGTCGTGGGGGTCGAGATTGCCTGGCATAGCTGTTCAATCGTCAAAGGTTTTGGGAAGACAGCTAGAAGTCGTAGGCATAAGCGCACCATATCTCTTGTCTTGACGGGTAGCTTGTTGATCTTTCTAAGAATCCGGAAATAACTATCATGTAAGGTAGCAGGGAGATGGTTAAGAGCTTCGACACGATCTTCATCGGTCCACAATTCAGTCATATAGTCCAGCTGGCAGGTGACCCAACGAAACCTAGTTACTTGTTAGTAGACATCCCACAGTCAGCCACAGGTTTCTTACATTCCGTTGGCTCTTCCAACGAGTTCACTCTCTATTTTCTCTTTCGCCGCCGCATCCTTCACAATCAGTCTCCCATTACCCTCTCGCAACATCATCTCAGCTCGTATGTATGTCTCGATATCCTCCGTCCGTGCGGAAATGGTAATGTGTCGGAAATCGTCATCCAATGCGGCCTCAATTTCCTCTTCTTCGCGACTAAAGACAGCAATCGAGGTGTTATCAGTGCAATCTGCAAGGGCTTGAACTGCCGTAGCCACATCCTCAATTTCGTCTCGGCATTCGTCGACGCCATCGAGTATGATGTAGACGTGGTCAAACTGCTCAGACATTCGACTAATTGTGGCTCGTAACTCATCGGCATCGGGTGACCGAGTCAGTGAGCGTTCTGGATGAAGCTCTTGATAATAATCTTTCAACATTTCGAAGGCTTCATCCTTTTGTAAGGCAATTTGATGCGCGATTGAACCCAGTATGTTGACTGGTGAGTGGGTCGCGTCATTTTTATAGTCGCAAAAAAAGAATGCTGCACCTATTCTGTGTGGCTCAACTGAGGCTCTAGCAAGCGCCTCTTGGATGATGGCACCAGCCAGCACAGTTTTTCCTCCCCCAGGAATACCCTTCAACCATAAACGCGAGCCAAGTGTAGTGTACCATTGTTGAATCTCTTCTGATTCGAGTAACCAAGTACCTGTAGTTGGCTGTCGCCACTTGATGCTCTGGTCTAGATTTCTTTGTGGGTTGACCCTTGGAGGCATGAAGAAATCTAAGACACTTTTTTTCTCGCTGTTTAGAAGGATCTGGATGCCGATTTCGATCTTTTGCGATGACCTCTCGAGAGATTGGTCGATTTTATCGAAACGATCAGACTGCTTTGACAGCAGCAACTGGAGTTGACGCATAGTATCAGCGGAGGTAGCGAGGGAAATGGTATTCTTGTGTCGCGACACATCTGCTAGTAGTTCCTTGGTTTCTGACGCTGAAAAGGGCCATTTCAATTGCCGCGCCACCACTTTCAGCTTCGAGGAACCGTCTAAGTCGCCACATGCCTTTTTGAGCCTCTTCTTCACTTTTTCGAATGTATGCTGACATTGTGAAAGATGATCCACTCTTAATGCGGAGTCGAACTCTTGTCCTTGAGCCTGTAAATCGCATGCGAGTGCATGCAAGCTTCGCAGCACTGCAGAGAAAGAGTTGATCTCTTCACTGAGCCGATTTATCTCGTCTCTCGCGCCTGAGACGGTTCGGGTGTATCGGAAAGTATATCGAAAGACAGTATCTGTCAGAGAGATAATACCAGCAATGCTAGCAGCAATTGACAAAGGGTCGGCCATAATCGTTTTAGGGACGGGGAGGTAAGCGTCAATGAGGGGAAGAGGACTAGGCACATTTAGAGCAGCAAATCATTCGTATATCAACTCATCTGTATGGAAAGGTGCAATGCCCAAGGGTCTGCCTGACAGGGGCGTTGTAACCAACCAGAACCTGAGGTTCATGTTCGAGTGGCGCAAGTGGTGTCAAGTGCATGTCGAGGCAATTGATGACCTGATAAGGCAGACTTCGGCTATATCGTGAAACCCGAAATTGGATTATATGGCAAACAAGGTATTATCGAAAAAGAAAAGGTTAAGTCGGGCAAGAGTCTGTCGGAGGCGGAAGGCGGAAAGGCACTTCCTCCTCCAACTAGGTACGTTGCGCGCTGTAACCACCCAAAACAAAAGTGGGAAGAGCGCCTAGGCGGGCTGCAAAGCATTGTGGCCGCCCGCCCGTGCTTTCCTTATACAGGGGCACCTGTTTACCATTTCCAGCGCTGTGGATTCGGAACAAGTATCACGTGTAAGGCAACGCGACAAGGCGATGCTGACAGTCCAATCCCAAGCCTAAACGTGACATATATGTCTATGATCTCCCATCTTCGCCCATTTCCCTTACGTCAAACCTGTCGTTTCATAGTCCAGCTAGACTTTCGCACCCTATCGAATACCGCTGTTGGGTGACGCTTGAAACTGCTCCTCACAGCTCAATGAAGAATGAGCCATTTCACACCAGACGATGTCCATGAATGGGATGAGGAAATCTTCGATGGGAGCGATGAATGGCTGGGTGAGACTGTCACGTCCAAGGAAACAAACCTTTCCTCAACACCTACATGTTTGAGAAATAGGACGATGTTTTGTGAGTTAGCCGAGCTCACACATCGTCAATACAAGCGCCACGACGATGAAGAGGCTCTGGAGAACTCAATCCAGTTCGAACGAGAGGCCGTCGCCTATATTAGCACTGGCTTCCAAAGAGCTAAGTGTTTGTTGACACTTGGTGACTTGCTGTTTCTACGGTTTCGCCGTAAAAAGGCTGCGAGAGATATGGAAGACGCTATCGAGGCTGCGAAACAACACGTCTATCCATATAATGGTCGTCCCAAAGTCGCCAGCCCCACCGAGTTAGCGACGCATCCAGTATTTGCTGACTTGGAGGAATCGATTGCGATTTCCGAACAAGCACTCGAGCTACTTCCTGAAGACTGGTCTGATCGATGGATATGGCTGAGAAGTCTGACCCTAGCTTACTTGGCTCGCTTCGACCAGACCCAAGACTTCCAGGATATCGACAAGGCCCTCAATATGTGCGAGCTCGGCCCTGAAGAGGACGAATACGATCCTTCGTGTATCCTCATCGAAGGATTTCTTACCCGATTCCGCGCGTTTGGCGACGTCGCTGATTGCCATGACGCCATCCGTCTCTCCAAGATGGCTTTGGATAGGAATCTCGGTAGTCCGAAGAGAGTCAGCCAATGTCTTGCTGAAGCATTCTATTACCTTTATTACTCAACACAGAACCTGGAGTACCTTGATGAGAGTATTGAAATTTCTCGAAATCTTGAACCAGGTGGCCGTCACTCGATAATCACAAGATGCCAAAGGTTCAAAAGCCATATCCTGTATCAGCGGTATCTGAGGACCGATAACTATCCAGACCTTCATGAGTCCATCACCGCCGCAGCAGGTGTGGTGCACATTCTCCAGACCCCGACTCCGAAGTCAACCACCAGTCTTTTCGGTATCCTGGCAAGTGACTGGATTGCAAAGACAGGAGTCTTCCCGAACTCGACTCAACTCTCCGAGGCCCTCGAGTGTCCAGCATATCTTCCGATATTTGAAACAAGTCGAATCCATTCTCTTCAAGAACTCGCACATCGGCACTACGAGCGTTATGAGAAAAGGGGCATGCTAGGAGATCTTGAAGAAGTAATTCGTGTTTTGAGGACCATGGAGGAAATGGTACCTAACACCACGTTGCGTAGCCAATTGGGAAGCCGACTAAAGGATCTCTACCTTGAACTACGGTTTCCGCATTTTCTAACAGAAGCTACTGAAATCTTCCGAAAGTTGGTCGAGGGTTCTACAGAAAGCTCAGATCACATGCTATACCGTTCACAACTGGCTGGGTCACTTGCATTTCATCACGAGTGGACGGGAACCACTGTTGCGCTGGAAGAAGGCTTCGCCATCACAACAGACATGCCGAACCTATCAAAGGACGATGGTGAGGTTTACTGTTTACAGCTCGACGCTTCGGTAAATCTCTACTACCAGAAATGTCGCGTTGAAAGGACTCTGCCCAATATCGAGTATGCAATTAAATCCTTGAAGCAACTTTCATCATCTGGTTCCCAGTCGTACGTGAGAAAAGCTTCAACTCAGCTGGTAGGAGCTCTTCTTTGGAAGTACTGCATTACGGATGACCTTAAGGAACTCATCTCTGCGTTGAGAATGGCAAGAGAGCTTGAGGCCTCACTTCCGAACAAATATCCAAATCATCACAGCATCATTCGACATAGGCTTGCAATATCACTCCACGAAATTCATTTGAGGAAGCCGACCGTTGAGCACCTTGAACGGGCCATTGAGCTTGAGCGAAAGAGCCTAGGTCCATTGCATGTGACCAAGCATTTGTCGAATGCCAACTTGGCATCCTTGCTTTCTGAGCTATATGCGACGACAGGCGAGCGAAAGTATCTTGAAGAGTCAATCGAAACGTCACGAGACACAAAACGTACTGACGGTCGCTATCACACGTGCTTCACTGGTCTGCACAGGTCCATCCCATGGATATTTGATGATTCCATGACCAACGCTATGGTTGCACAGCTTGGGAGGACCGTCAGCTCGATGGAATCAACAGACGCTGGTGAGGCAGCGTGTTTGAGTACTCTCGCACTAGTACTCGGTGGTGGATCTTATGATGATATCACAGCCATTCAGTATGCAAGACAAGCTCTTGCACTGGTCTCGGATAATCACCAGGACTATCCTTGGCACATGTGCTGTCTAGTGCTTTGTCTAAATACGGGGCTTGTTTTGGATGGACTGAAAAGGTCCGAACCCAGACTCCCAGTTGGAATCGAGGCTGACGTGCTTCAAGAAATGATCACACTGGCAGAAGGATCTCTCAAGCTATCGCAGCCCGACGACCCTGGAAGACCATTCTACCTAGTAACACTCTCTGTCGCCCTCCATCGTCGCTTTACCAGGACTGGTCGATCGACTGATCTCAATCAAGCCATTCAGCACTGCCTCACTGCTTACAACTTAACGAACGGCGATACGACAGCGGATCTGTTCAATAGATTCTTCTCTTCGTATCAGCTATTCATTTGTCTTCAAGACAAATATCTCAGAGAAGGACATCTTAGAGATCTCGAACAATCAACTGAGCTTCACCGAGACTCTGAAAGCTGCAAGTCAAAGCTCAGATCAAGCAACCTGTACCTCGACTGCCAGGAAAGGCCCGGTGAAACCTTCCATGCTTTTCATCTCGGTACCAATAACGAAGGCTCCTTTCAACTTACCAACAAAGGCCGTGTGCATGCCTACCTACCGGACAAACTGGAATGCCATCCCCGCACATTTGCCCTTGCAAAAGCAAACTTCAGCTACTATCTGCAGTCAAGTGACAGGACCTACATCTATCAAGCGCTGACCCTTTGCGAGCGAGCAATGGAGTGCATTGGAGAGGAGCATATCCAGTATAAACACCATTTGCACCTTTTGGGACGTATCTACGAGAGATTGTACCAAAGATCGCGTTCCACCGATGCCGGCGACGGGGAAAAGGGTGATTCCAGACATAACCTCAATATGGCGATATCGAAGTTTCAAGAGCTTCTCGGTGGCCTTGCTCAAGACGATGGGCTCCGTTACGAAACGTTGTCACGCCTTGGGAAGCTACTCTCGGAGCAGCTGTATCATGATTGGGATATTGGAGACTTGAAGATGGCTGTCGAGGTTCATCAAGAGTGTCTCACGCATGTACAAGAGGGTAGCGCGGATTATACCTTCTGGTTGATACATCTGGGACGATCAAAGAACCTTGCCTATGAACATCTTGGCGATCAGAATGACTTGGACGAAGCGTTGCGTCTGCTCAAGAAAGCGATGAAGTTAGACCCGAAGGACCCCGTCATCAGACGACCCTTGGTACATAACCTTGCTGAAGCATACCGCTCAAGGTTCAAAGCTACTAGTGATCTTCGAGATATCAGTACCACCGTCAAGATCTATGGGGATGCCGTTGACCTATTCTCCGACTCACTCGATAAGATAAAGCTGATGACATGGCTGGGACATGCGTATCTTGACAAATACCAGCAGACGAAGGTCTTGGATGATTCAAGTTTAGCTCTAAGCAACTTACAAGAGGCTTTGACACTCCACAGCGATTACACTGAGAACACAATACGAGGCTTGATCCTTGAAGGCCTTACCAAATGTCATCTCGCACGAAATCGCTACTCTGAAGGCATGTATGAGCTGGAAAAAGGTATGGTATACGCACAGCAAGCTGCCAAAATAATGCATTCTGGTAATCCGCAATTCAACAACACATCTGGTCTTCTGGGTCTTTGCTACGCTACAAAGTACGAAAAGACTCGGTCCGAAGATGACATTCTTCTATCGATGGAAGCAGACGAAAAAGA
Source organism: Fusarium multiceps (assembly GCA_028416715.1). NCBI lineage: Eukaryota > Fungi > Ascomycota > Sordariomycetes > Hypocreales > Nectriaceae > Fusarium > Fusarium multiceps. Next base: position 708,910 of record JAQPZZ010000015.1, on the reverse strand, counting down.
CTTCTGGCATTCTATGTCAAGCCCAAATGTCTCCAATCGACTAGATATTGCACAGAGACTACTCAAGTCTTACGCCAAAGTTCAGAACTGGCAGGAAGGTTTCAAAGTTTCTACATACATGCTAGAGTCTATTCCCCAGTACACACCGCGATATCTCTCACCTTCAGACGCTCAAAATCTCTTGGCTAAGATCAGTGGTCTAGCATCCATAGCAGCAGCATTTTCCATCGAAGTTGGAAATGCCGGTCAAGACACCCTCCATCTGCTTGAACAGGGTCGTGGTGTGTTTGCGGATTTTCTGTATGATCTGCGAGTTGACTTCAACGATCGGAGATTTCAAAATATCAATCCCAAATTTAAACAAAGGTTCAAAAGCGCCCTTGATCAACTTGGGAATCCGGCAAACAAAGGAGCGACTCTTTCCGAGAGAATGACCGCAAGCAAGAATTTCAATGAGCTTCTTTACAACTTCAACATATGGCAACAAAAATACCGTCTCGGTACTGAAAATGCGAATTTCGCGGTATTTACCAAGGTCGGACCTATTGTTGTTATCAATGTCAGCCATCGATGCGATGCCTTTTTGATACGAAACGTAACAGTTGATGTGTTGCCTCTGCCCAAACTCTCTCAAGGCGAAATCGACAGGAAGCTCAAGAGTGGACACCTCGGGAGTACTGAGATCCTAGAATGGCTTTGGGATACAATCACTGAGCCAATTCTGGACAAGCTTGGTTATACGGAACAGCCTGCTGGTGAAGACTGGCCAGAGATCTGCTGGATTCCAACAGGAGCATTGACCCGGTTCCCGTTACACGCTGCAGGTTATCATACAGACGGGTCTGGAGACACTGTTCTGGACAGAGTGATATCTTCATACAGCTCTTCTATAAAGGCAATCATGGAAGCTCGGCTTGAGGCTAATAAACCACCGTCCGCAAAGGCAGTCATGGTCGCTATGCAGAACACACCAGGCTCCAATGCCAGTTTGCCGTTTGCGCAACGCGAGATATCGAAGGTCCGAGATGTTTGCGATTCGATGGCCCTCACGACAGTCGAACCCGACAGGACATCAAAGCAGGTCCTTTCAGAGTTGAAGGACTGTCAAATTTTCCATTTTGCTGGCCATGGCAAGACCGATGAGACGAACCCTCTGAAAAGTGAGCTTCGTCTAGATGATTGGCAGACACAGCCTCTCACAGTCGCTAACTTGCTGGATCTCAACTTGCGAGAAAACCCACCGTTTTTGGCATACCTCTCAGCCTGTGGAACAAGTCGCATCCGAGATCAGCGATTACTAGATGAAAGTCTGCATCTTATTAGTGCATGCCAATTAGCTGGGTTCAGACATGTGGTCGGAACACTATGGGAAGTTGAAGATGAGGCTTGTGTCGAGGTCGCCGAGACTGTTTATGGACGGATCAGAGATGATGATATGAGTGAAGGGTCCGTTGGCAAGGGTTTACATGATGCTGTGCGGAAGCTTAGAAATACTTGGTTGGAGCAAGGTGTGACACGAGGTTCTGGAGCAAAGCTGGAGGTGAGAGAGGGGAGAGATATTGTGGCTTGTGATGACGAGGAAGACGGTTTTGGACCGGCACTTTGGGCACCTTATGTTTATTATACGAGAAGATAGCTACTAGGTCTTTTACTATGCTCCTAGAAAGCTGGAGAGACATATCCAGGCCTATGGCTCAACGTGGCAGTCCCATAAACTGACTCTAGAAGGTATGAAGGTAATCGCCAATGTAGCTACCTCCAAGCTTACTGACCTGCTCAGCAATTTCCCCAGCGCCAAAGCTCTTCGCCAAGTTCTTGGCTTGCTCTGAAATTTTGCCCTGGATAGTCATGACCATGAAACGATGCTATCAGGGTCAGTAAAGGTTGTTACATCCAACACCACAGTGAACATACCTGGTATGGCTTGTTATTCCTATCATGAAGGGCAACCCAACGGCGATCCCCGCTCTTGTTCATCTGACCATATTGGAAATGGTCATCCGTAGTCACGACCCATGAATCTGAATCATGAATCAGTATCTACCCAATCAGACTTAGTCGTTTACATACCGCCCTCCTGTCGAGCACCAGGAAGCTTTCCAATGTAGTCATGGCTGTTGTTGTCCTTGTAGTAGTTGTCTTGAATAAACATCAAGACTTCTACGTTGTTCTTGGATTGGTTGAGAGCTTCGACGATATAATAGTGCGCGGTGCGGGTGCGGAGGGACTGTGACCATGAGATCTCTACTATGTTGTTGTCTGCCTCCTGGGTGTAGGCAGGGATGGTGAGGACGTCGCCTTTGGTGACAGACATTATGAAGAGAATTATTGTTAAAGGAAGTGAGATTGAATTAGTGATGATGAGGTGGGTTTAAGGAAAGGAGTTCAAGGTTATATAGTTGGACGCTTTGACCTCGAAATCTTACAATATAATATCGACCATCGAGATCTGTTGTGGTTGCGCTGAGACAGAGCTGAATATCTAGCACCGATTGGGAAGCGTGCTGATCAATGGCGCTGCCAATCCCCAGACTACTGAGTGACCCCTCCCACCCGATTCCTTGGATGTCTTGGATGTTTATCCGTACCAAACTTGGCTTTACTATTACTCAGACAAGGACGCCTTGATACCATCTCAACCGTTTCTAGAGGGTTGAGGCTAGCTGAACGGCTTGTGGAGTTTGTTCTGGGCCCATGCGGGTCTCGGCCCGCCCTAGCCCGCCAATAGCTGGCGCGCTATTCCCATCCCCACATGAGCTTAGCAAGGTCTCGGATTGCAGGTTGTGGCTGGCTGTTGAGCTCCTCACTTTCCTGAGAACGGACCTCGAGATGCTATGGTACAACATCCAATGGTAGTGTTTTTAGTTGAGTGTGATACCACGTGCATCAAGGAAGTGAAAGATTGCGCCGATGAAATGAAAGAAAAGTAGGAAGTCACGTGGACGAAACTGAATCCAATGCGGGACAGGTCAAGGCGATGTCAAAACACGAAATTGTCGGTGCGTTTAGCTTAATGTCGTTTGGAAAACGGCTTTCGTATTTATCCTTATGCCACCGTTTGATCTAAATCCAGATCAAAACGCTGGTTCTATTTTAGTTTAACTTAAGTTCCATTTTATTTTCACATGAATTTGCCTCAGATCCTTTTCTTTTTCCAACAACCAGTCTGCGCATTTGTGATGATTGGAGTTATTTTCACGTTCAGGGTAGGCGGGAGCGGAGAAAGGTTGATCCTCGGACTGGAGTCCTGATCAGCGGAGCGAAGGTACTGGCCTATGCCTAATTTGTCAAGATTTTCAAGGTTATGTTCCCAGACTGCACCCTTCTATTCCAACAAAAACAGTTTGGTACTGTGGTCTAGTTGGTCATGACATCTCGTTAACACCGAGAAGGTCCCCGGTTCGAGCCCGGGCAGAACCTCACTTTTTACCTTTTGCAGGTCTGTATCGTACTTTTGAAACCTTGTTCTCAAAAATGGCTTTCAATTCAGCCACCCATTGTCTGCTCTTAACAACGCTCATTTAACACTAGATGTAGCATCTTGTATTTATAGTAGTAATGACAGGGAGAAAACCGCAGTGTGCAGTGTTGTCGTTCACGAGCGAATATGATCGCCGAAGTAATGTTTCCAGGCTTAGAGCAACCAGCCTCCAAACTCAGCCAGTCTCACAATAGCCAGCAAAGCAACAGACCAAAATCTGATATAAGTCCAAGTGGCCCATTTTCGTCTTCGCGTCCTGCAATGATGCCAAATACCAGGTCCAAATAAGCTTAGATCGGCCATAAGCCCGTCCCATCACCGTGGCTAAGTGATCAGCGCTTACCGTAAGATTGGGTCGCCGCATTCAACTACAATAGGTTCGGTCGTGCCTTTTCTTACTTCTTACTTCCTTTTTCGGTTAAAGACATTAGCTTGACCGGCGACTCCAGAGACGTCATCTGCTCTTTACTCGCTGTTTCGCTTTATGGTGTCGCTCGCTGGTCGCTGTTCGCACCTGCCAACTCTGCACTTCCCTCTCCTCCCTTTGATTCTGGGTCACCTCTTTTCAGCAATCTCCGGCTGCGCGGCAGTTTGTCATTGTTTTTTTTGTATCTCCAAAACCTCGTAGAATAACGTCATATTTCGACATGAATATCCTCCACGAATTTGACACCGACGTATTCGGTCTAGTGCGCAGCTACGAAGGCACTCGGTTCGTCGAGAATTTGGCACTGGAGAGTGTTACGAAGGACGCGGACTACTTCGAACTCTCAAAAGATGAGTATGTGCGAATGATTGTGAGCGAATGATAACTAATTGAATGCAATGTACAGGCACAAAGTTCGACCCTTGGAGTAATCCATCCCCATCTCTCATCTTCGTCGTCCAAGGCCAAGTCACGGTTACGATACCGGATAGCATCTCATCATCCCCAAGCTACGCTTCCCTTCAATCGAAAGGCCAAGCCGTTTCGATGACTCTTAAGCAAGGCGCGTGTCTGAATCCAACATCGCACATACTTGCCATCCTCTCACGTGAGGAAAGCAACGATGAGCCAATACTCCCCAGGTTTGGAGAAGCAAGAGTGCTGTACGAGGCCGCCACAGACCTGAAGCTCTGCCGAGTGAATCTCGGCCAGTCGGGAAGCATCTCCGAAGATGTACGCTCTCCTATAATACAGGGGCTATTGCAGAAGCTATTTCTCGTCACGCTTCCTGTTTCCGAAACACATTTTGGCCTACGGGATCAAGTACTCGACTGCGAATCGAAAATGGCCTCTCTCCACAGCACCTCCGTTTACGAGAATCCCTTCAACGATTCTGTACCCTTGAAAACGTATTGCGACGACAAGATTCCAGAGTCACCCGCTAGCTCATCACGCGGTGGAACCCCAGATCCGTACGATGATAAGCCCGCCAGACGCCGTGCACCTTCGAACCTATCCACTGCCTCTACGTCAAGACCTCAATCGATGTTGGGGTCCGATCTATACAAGGAAGCCCAGCTTCCTCTCATGAAGAGTCGAAGCAACCCAAACCTCAAGTTGATGATCAATACTGAGAAGGTGCAAAACACAGCAGCCGATGACAGCAAACTTGGAGTTTTCAAATCGCAGTCTATTCTTTCCAAAACAGAGCGCAAACGCCAAAGCATCCCACACTTTGAAGAAAAGACGCCCGATAACAAGCGCATACGAGCACAGACCGCAGAAAGAATGTTCAACATGCTGATGCATCCGAAAGGCTTCAATGTCAGAAACAGCGTTTACGTAGATCGTGCGATCATGGACGAAATTGAGTCCAGTATTGAGGTGTTGTCGTTTGGACAAGGCGAATACATCGCACATAGAGGAGAACGATATCCTGGTGTTTGCCTCGTGATTGATGGCGCAATAGAGGCCTGTACTGGGGATAAGATGAGGGCAAACCCTGCCAAGGTAAGGGATAACTGGTGGGTTTTGAATAATTAAATGCTGACAGATACCAACAGATGCTCCCGTTCAAGATTGGACCAGGTGATATAATTGGACACAGCAGTTTGGTCCATAATAACAAGTCTCAATTTGACTTCAGGGCCATTCAAAGGACAACAGTCGGCCTTATACCGAGGCCGTTCCTTCGGAGGTTGACGGACTTGTGCCCTCAAATTCTGGTGGTATTGGCCGCCAAGATGTATGATTGTCTGCCTCCTTTGATCTCGCTAATTGACTTTGCTCTGGACTGGTCGACTGTCAAAGCGGGAGGAGAAGTATATAAGAAGGGAGAAAACAGGTAATGTTCCACAAGGCCCATTTGACGCTGAGATCCTTTACCTAATTTATTATAATATTAGTGATTCTATTTGCTTCGTGGTAAGAGGCCGTATCCGGATCACTGAAAAGGGACCAAGCGATATGGATGCCCATATCAAGGAATACGGTCCAGGAAATCCTTTTGGCGTCCTTGAGTTCCACACAAACCGTCCCAGATCATGCACAGCTCACGCGATCCGGAAGTCGGAGATTGCAAAGTTACAGAAAGCATCTTACCAAAAGCTCGTGAACTACGCTCCAGAACTAGGATCTCGACTCTGGGGCAGCATCGCCCAAGCACCACAAGACCATCAACAGAGTGTACAAGGGCCAGACTCTACTCGACTTCGGACTATTGCCGTGTTCCCTCTTTCACTCGAAGTCCCAGCTGCCAAATGTGCAACGCTCCTGTCCTCGGCTCTGGTCAGACTGGGCATTTACGAGAAGGACACCGTGTCGTTGGTAGAGTCGCATAGTGTGATCAGCGCGGTCGGAAGTACTGTCTTTACCGATGCTGGTAACAAACATCTGGAGGACTATGTGGGGCATGTTGAGCAGAATTCAGATCTCACTATCTTGATCGGAGAGCATTCGGTTGACTCGACCTGGAACGATATATGTATTGCGACGGTGAGGTAACCAATAGTTATTCTTTCCGGACATCACTAACAGTTTGTGTAAAGGCCGATCTTATTATTCTTATGGCCATGGACGATTGCGACCCGCGAATTACTCCGGTTGAGCTAAAGCTTGAGAGACACGGGACGATGGCTCAGAAAATACTGGTTCTCGTTGATGATGGTGAAGACGACTTTTGTCCGCAAGCGATAACAAGACCATACATCCAGGTAAGCTAGTGTCGGGCTGGGCAAGACTCGACGATACTGATCTCCATACAGGAACGACCATGGTTGTCCGAAGCCATTTCCCATATCGAAAGAACCCGTCTCACCAGTGCCGACTCTTGTCGGGACTTTGAGCGCCTAGCTCGTCGCATAACAGGTCGCTCAATCGCTGTCGTATTTGGCGGAGGCGGCGCACGCGGCTTTGCTCATTTAGGCACACTTCAAGCTCTTGAGGAAGAAGGTATACCGTTTGACATAGTCGGCGGTACATCGATGGGCGCGTTTGTCGGCGCGCTATACTCAAGCCACATGTCGATTGATCGCACCGTTGAAGCAGCCAAGGCTTTTAGTAAAGTTTCGCGCTGGTACCGTTATCTGTTGGATTTCACTATGCCCATATTGGCATGGACGTCGGGTTCATTGTTTACGAACCACGTGTCTTCGGCCATGGACCAGGATCTGGACTCGAGTGATCTGCGATTAGCGTTTTATTGCAACGCTACGAATATGAGTCAAGGTGGTCAAAGTTTGACGATGTACCCTCAGGCACGTTCCCTCTGGCAAATGGTCCGAGCATCGATGAGCATCCCGCCGATCTTCCCGCCTTTTGCTGTTGAGGGAGAAGGCGATATTCTTGTTGATGGGTGTTTTTCAGCGAACGTTCCTGTATTTCCGGCACTTTCTATGGGGGCCGAGATTGTCCTGGCGTTTGATGTGTCGAATATGGGCGGTGCACCACCACCTCAAACGTTGGGTCAATCGGTTTCCGGGTGGTATAACCTTGCTCAAATGATTTTTCCTTGCGCAAGCTCAAGAAAGCCGCACAAGAGCTCACCCTATTCTGCCGTCGGGACAGATGGGGATGTCTGGGGGTCGTTACAGCTCTTGGAACTCATTACCTTCTCAACAAACACCAACGAGATCAAGGCTATCCAGAATACACCGCAATGTCTGTATATGTTGCATGATCTGGATAAAATTGGAACATTTGACATGGAGAAATTTGACAGCATAAGAGAGATGGGATATGAAGGTGCAAAGAAATGGTTGCGAGAGTTGAAGACGTCGGGAAAGTTGGATCATCTGGCACTGCCTCGAGGTATCAAGGATGGAGATAGATAATTCCTTTTTGCATTTTCCGCTTGATGATAGAGTTTAATAGAGTGTCGACATGAACCTGGAGCTTGGTCCACAGCTTATCTCGGCATTGAAGGCTCCCCACACGGCAGAGACAGAGATTGCTAATAATAGAACTGTCAAAGCGGAAGTCCGGAATCTTTCATTGGCCAACAAAGTCGACTTCTCCCTTTTCCCAACCATTATGGAGCATCCATCAACCAATTACTGTGCCTCACTATCAATTTTCATTCCAAAGGACCGAGCGCAAAATCAACAGCCTCACTTTTTCTCTCATCACCATTTCCCTCCCTTGGGCTCTGGGGAGTAAACAACTCCTGTCCGATTCCCCGATACCAATTCATGTCACTATCATTGTCATTGTTAAATGCATCTCTTAGCTTTACCCTCTAATGCTTATACTGATTAGAGTCGTTTCAAGGGGTTCACTGCACAAGTACTGTCTACTGCGGGGAAGATAACGAGACCTATTGGCCAACAAACGAAGCACAAAGGTAAGAAGAGATCCGCTCGTCGAAGGATTTCCCCCATGCATGACAAAGCCATGACTAAGAAGCTGACATAGAAAACAACAAAGCGATGCGATGCGCTCAAAGCATCGCGTTCTCGTCTCGGCGCCCATACCCAGTCAGGTGCCACCAGAAGTCGTCCTCGCGCACATCCAAACCTTTACGCCTCTTCTAAAACACAATGCTGTATTCACCAGCTTCTCTGAGATTCCACCCGACACAGCGCGCGTGCACAGCGAGCCCTTTTTCGGGCCGCCAAACAGCAGCGTGCGCAGTTTTCTATGCAACCAGCGGTTAGAGCTAGTCGCGGGTCTAGCACAGAATGAGACTTGGCCTATTACCTTTCTTAAAATTCACAATGGTGTGAGGGCGCGCGTTGATGCGAGGGCCAGTGTTACTGTGTGGATAGAGTGTCTTGTGAGACAGGCCCAAGATCCGGGGACGCCGAGTAGTAACGGGACGTTGACGGAGGAGTGGGAGTTGTTTGAGGAGGTTGTTGTTGAATCGCATGGCTTGCTTATGCCGTTTGTTTCGAGGATGACTGAGGTTGCGCATACGGGGATATGTCAGAGGATTATGGATGATATCGTTGAAAATAAGTACAGTGGCAAGGTTTAAGGCGTTATTAATATGTTGTATATCTAATGAGATTCATCGCAGAGTATTGCGATTTTACTTTGGCAGAATGAGAAGGGTAGTTCTGTTATGGGATATTGTACACAGGAGCTTCTGATTGAAGTCCTCGCTTTACCTCATTTTGTGGTATTTGATAAATAAGAAAACCACGGAACTAACGTGTCTGGAACAAAAATTCATTCACTTTCTATGAAGACCCGGATTGCCATCTTTCATATGTGAGAGAAGATCTATAATTGTCGAATGAACCTCTAGTAACCAACAAATAATGGTGTAACCACCTGCAACTAGGACAGCCACTACGACTATCAGTCTGCCAGTGCCAACGAGGGAAAATTTATAAGCTGTCAGGGTGGCAGAATAATTGGCGCCCAAGAGCATAAGAGACGAAATACTTTGGTCACCTTATGCTAACTTAGGCCGGGGTTTAGGCTACTTTATTTCTATATCCTAAGCCTTAGAGGATAATGCTTCTGACACCCGCATCAGGGTCTTGTATGTAAAACGGTGTAATTATCCGGGACTGGGACTGCGAATGGGGGGAGTGGGAGGACTCCTACTCCTGGGGCTGCGACTGGGAGAATTGGGACTGGGACTGCGTATGCGAGAACCGGGAGGACTGGGAGGATTACGACGGCGACCACGACTAGGACCTGGAGGACTTGGACTGCGAATGCCAGGAGCGGGAGGGTTAGAAGGATTTCGGCGGCGGCTGGGTCGGCGAGCGCGACCAGGATTGGGAGGTCGTGTCGGACTGAGAATGCGACTGGGACCAACACTGGGAACGAGACGGTCATCAGTGTCACTGCCTATGCAGTACGTAATAGCCCCGACTGGAACAATCGCATCCTCTCGATAAACAACCGATTCTGGCAGATTAACCGAACCACCCCATGGGGCAAGGACCGCCTCGACCTTGACCGCGAGAAGGATCAGTATACGAAACTCAGGAGTAGACAGATTTGATCCTTACAGAGTCATAGCCTGGATCAGGAGCAGTTCTGCCTTGGCACGGTTGCCGCACATGCTGTACCTTTCCAGGGACATACCAGACGAGTAACATTATATGCAAGTCGGTCTGATGGTTGATATTTGAGGCAAAAAAATTCGCCTCTGAATCCAGTATCATCAGCAACAGGATTATTCGTCCTTTCAGATTTGACTTACTAAGTGAGCAATCAGTCACATATATTCCCTTTCCAAACATCCCACCCGCTGCAAATATTAGTCTCATTCTCTTTTAAAGAGTAATGTACTGACGCTTGGAACGATCGATTTTGAACGACTTGCGTATTATTCCACAAATGCCGCAAGTTTCAGAATCACAGCATACTAGATGTCCATCTTTCACTCCAAGCTGACGATTGCCGATGTGACACTCGCGCGTCGAGCCGTGTACGGCAGTCTCCCAGTGACTGCCGTGACGGCGAGAATAGTCGTTAAAACGCTGGCCGCGGTGGGTACTGTAAAGGTCGTTCTCATTGACCATGAAAACATCCCTAACTCGAGGTGGAGGGTCGTTTCTGTTAGCTATATCCCACGCTACCAGGAAGGCCTGCTTGTCTAGCCTGTTAACCTTCATTTGGATGCCTCATACCAGAGCAAAGTAACTTACTAATAATGTACTTTCTGTCCGAGTGGGAAAGTCGGTACATTTTCTTCCAGGTTTCAGTTCCAGCCCTGCTTTCACATATCACAAGTGAAGACTTACTGGTCCACCCATCTTTATTATATAGAGTCAAATCGACTTTGTCGTATAGTAACCGGTGTGGTAGTGCTATAGGTAAATCCTTTAGGCTTGAAATAGTTAATATTGCGTTGCGGTAGATCTAGAAACGGCGAGAATACATGTGCGGAACAGGCGGCTTTATACTGGCAAAGCGACATTGAAAGTGAGACAAATATTTTGATTGTTTCTGTAAGGGTATCTGAATAAGAGAGCGGATTAGAACAGTTTGTACGACCTTGATTGTGTCGCGTCACAAGAGTATAGATACGCAAGACCTGAATAACAACAGAAAATACGATCAGCGAAAGGATTAGTATCAAGAACATGTATTCACAAGTACAAACAATGGAATCAGTCCACCATGCCACTGACTCATCTCTCAGCCGACCGTTTCCATAATCCAGTCATAATCGCCCACCTCCTAAGTTTGCTGATGATATGTCGCGGCTCCCAACATATCATCACCAACCGACCAACACGCCAGCGCCTGCCAGAAGCCCCAAAGTCACACCAAACAAACTGACGACACCACCTCTCTGAGTCCCTGCAGCAGCACTCTCGTCAGAAGCAGTCGTCTCGGCAGCGGTTGTCTCGCCTGTAGCAGTAGTCTCGTCGGAACCAGTAGTGGTCTCACCATCCCCATTACCACTCTTTCCTTCGACATCCTCCTCCTTATAGATCAAAGTCACGGCGGGCACATAACTCCCATACGAGAACAAGGTTAACTCGTCTGAACGAGCAGTCGCTATTTTGGTGCGCGTAGTGACTGTAGCGCTCTCGTTGGGTATGTTTGAGATAAGTCCGACTGTTTTTGTTGGCCCCACGGATACTGTCACAGTAGTCTGATCGCCGTCATATCCGGACTCAACATAACAGACCTCTGGAGACCCTGGGTAGGACATAACGGGAGCGATCATGGATCTGCAAAAACCATAAGTGTCTCCGATATAGTTACTACGAAAGAGTCAGTCTCGCAGTGATTCATTGATAAACCGTGTTGTACATACGTCGGGCAACAGACCGCCATTGTTTCAGACCTGTCCAGAACGTTCTTCCAAAAGTCTGTTGGTTGAAGCGGCTGTCTCTCTTCTTCAATACCATAACTCCCCGGGTCTCCCGATACCGTCAACACGCCCGAGATGCCAAATTGACCAGTGCTACTACCATGCTTCAGCAGTCCCACAGTTTCCCAACCTTTGGGACAAGCTATGCCGGGAGAGAAATACTGGTATGCGCCCTGGACAAACTTTGTTGTCTGCTTCTTCTCGGATTCCCACTTTTCTCCGCTGGGATAGCAGTCTCCAAAGGGCTTCATGGTGCATGACTCCGCTACTTGATAGGGAAAATGAGGTGACGTCGCGTTGGCGAAGATCTGGTGGTCAGATTGGGTAGCGCATGATGAGGGTGCGGTGAATGTCGTCGTTAGAGGACCAAGGTTGAGGGCACTGACGCCAAAGAACTCTGTGCTGGGCATCTTGGTAGGCGTCGCTATTATCAACCTAAAGCCTGCATCACGAGCAATAGGTATGCATTGAAGAGGTTCAACCGAGTCGCAGGCCTACCTTTTATGAAACAAATCGGCTAAAATGCCACGATTCAGCCTTGCAAGTCGGCTAGAGTCGAGAAGCGGCACAGCATAAGTCATTCCGCTTGGCTGAAAAAATGGTGTGTTTAGCGCGCATATTTTCTTAACAGGCAACCAATTGAGGAAGAGAATTCTGAGTCGCGAAAAAGGAACCGTGGGCGAGAATCACGATGGGAATGGGGGATTTCTCCATGGGGATAAGTTTAGGATTCGATGTTCAAGGTTGGTGATCCTTCTCGCATCGGCGGAGTGCGAGCAACTCCTGCTCCTTCCCCGATCATACCTAGCTGACTGCAAGGGACAGTGACGTCGTGGTAAAAGCCAATTGGCTCGTGAACATGGGGCACGTGCACCTTCCTCCGACCGAGAAACATGCAATGGGGCAGTGGGCACGGGTACCTCGCTTGTTGATCACCATCGAAAGATCCGACCCAGTACGAGGTAAGAATTAGAATTGGCGCTATTCAGACATAAATAATTACAATCTTATCTAGCCTCAGCAAACTCCATCCACAGACTATCTTCCAACACCTTCTGCAGTAGGTCACCTTCAGTCCCAAACACAACCTCAATACCACCATCAGGTAAGGTGGGCAGAACAACATGGCATCCAGGAAGGATACCCGTATTTGGACAACGAATAGCCTCCACTTTGTCTCCCAATAGGCTTCCCCATTCCACAGTTGCTAGGTTGAACTCGGCCCAAGATGTCTGCACTGAAGTATTGCCCAGCACATCGAGAAATGCTGTTGGGGCAAGTCTAGTAACATCTTCAAGCCGATCAACAAGTGTGACAACGTCGTCGGTGAACTGGTTATTGAGCCGGAGTAGCATCTCCTTTCGAATTAGAACAGCCAGGTCAGCCAGACTCATACTGCCCAGTATCTGGCGAACAGGTGCAGAGACAGCGATGTACTGCAAGAAGCAACCTAGCGTCTCAGGGTGCAACGGCGGTTCCATACGTTTACGACCATCTACGGCGATGCTGAAGACAGAGAGGGGATCCTCATCATCTTTGAGATTCTCGATTGGAGCCTGAACGGCGATGGCAGTTCGCCACATGAGAGCTGAGAAGGCGTCATTGGTAGAGATCCATTTTTGTTCCGTTGGCTTGGTAGTATTAACAGGTGATGCCTTAGCCTTGAGAGCCTGGAGCGACGAAGGCGAAAAGTAAAAGATCTGTCCACGAAATGTTGAACTCAGCATAGCCGGAGAAGGCCCCGGGGGAGTGAAGGGAAGAATAGTGTACTCAGGGTGGTCCTCGGCTCGTCCCTTGTTATGACCCGAGGGCTTTGAAACGCGTTGCCTATCGGAAATCATGGCGTCCTCAATCATCAACGGGGATGGTACTGGGATTCCCTGGCAGCGGCGACATTCTTCGGCCCAGATCTTGGTCCACGCAAGGTACGTGGTAGCATCGCCAACCATATGGAAGATGCACCATCCGATGAGAACACCGCCTTCGATGAAGTTCGCCTGCACCAGAGATATGGGGACAGACTTCCCTGGCTGTGGCCAAATAGGTCCAGGCATAAGCAATTCGCTGTCGAAAGCCACGAGAGGAAAATGATTCTCCTTGAGCTGAGCATAAGTCCATGGGTACTTCTCTTGCCCCCTCAAGTCTCTAGTGGTCATCTCTCCGATCTGATCATTCGGAAGTCTCTGTAACTTGAGAAGATTGGCCTGTTTTGCATCACAGTCTGGTACAGCTTCAGACGCTAAGACGCCAACCCGATGACAGGCAGCTTTGTAGCTATCTTGAAGAACCCTCAGGACTTGCTCGCGGTCGTAATTCTCTGCGAGACGCATGGGAAACACATAGCGTAGATAGCCCCGTGGACCAACACGTTCCAGGGCTGTCAAGTCCGGAACATCGCTTAGAGACAGCAAGAAAGGCATCTCGGCTGCTGAAGGGGGTGCGATACAGTTGAGTGAGGCAACGGATTGAAGAATACAGGATAGAAAGCGTATGGTACGCTCTAGGTACCAGAAGAGCCGATACTTGAGTATAAAGAATTTAAATCTTGAGAGCAAGAATGTGATAAATGTGATAAAATGGTAGTTGTCTAGGCAGTGTTGAGAGTCAGACTGAGTGTCGTCGAGTCCATGGTCTATTCAGCAGGTTCACAACTTCTTAACAGTAGTGATTTTACCCACTCCTTAGCCATCCTCCAGTGCTTCCATCACCCTGACGTTGCAACGTAGCAGGGGGGTTAGGGAATCCAGCTCAGGGTTCTAGTTACCCGGGCGAATCATAGACAGATCGCAACCACAGATACCAGGAGCAAGCATTGTTACATCACAAATCTTCGCACCAGTTTCAACAGAACCAACAGTCGGTTCAAATAGCCATTGTGAGAAGGTTGCGTTGCGTTGTTGGTCCTTAGTGCAATGGCCGGAGGAAAGGTGTCATTCCGGGTGGGCCAGTCGCGGAAATAACGCAGTTTGTTGGTTTATGCTCCTTGCTTCGTGAAATTAGGCGAGATATACCCTGAAGTTCATTACCTTGTCTGGAAATGGAACAACAGCCAAGTCGGCCGTGCAAGGTATTCATGTTCAAAAACTACTCCCATCATACGATTTCTCATAGGGAGAGGCGGCACAGCATGCAAGGTGCCAATCGCCCACCAGAGTGTCCCGTCAGGGCGGATTCTTAAAAAGAGAGGGGTTTGTGTTGGGTGCTGCAGTTCCTGATCTTTCTTGATGCAAAACTTAGGTCATATGGAAAAAAGTATCAACAGTCTTAGAAGCTGGGGATAAATACTGAACCCCTTTCCTTTGCCTACCTATTGAGTTTAGGCTTTTTCCTGCGGCCAGAATTAACTCTCATGAAACCCATCACTGCATCTGTTCTCGTGTCTTAATCATATTGCTTGCTTTCTCCGATGGCTTTGCTTGCCCCATGATTCGCCTTACCTTTTCTTTTTCGAAACCCTCTACTTTTGCCCACCGATGATGAACTCTACCGATCCTCGGATTATTGCCATCGCGGGCCAACCACCGCCAGACATCGACCTCGACGCCAACACTGCCGCCTCGGATAGAGCGGCCATCATCACAGTACTCATCCTAGCGTTACTGGCAGTCTCACTACGATTCACCGCAAGAACCATTCAACGTACCAAGATACATCGGGATGACTGGGTTATCATTGTGTCGATGGTGTTGGTCGCAGGGACAGCCGGCCTAGCCATTGCTGGTAAGATATAGATGCAAATACTTACCTCGAAGCCAGCTCATTGACTACAGGTGGCTTTTATGGAGCTGGGAAACATATTTGGGCAGTTGAGATGGAGAACCTAGAACAAATCTACAAAGTAAGTCAGTCTGACATACTAGCATCGCACTCTGTAGCTAAGATAGCATAACCAGATCCTATTCGGGTACACATTTCTATACTCAGCCTCTTGCGCAATCATCAAAATTTCCATTCTCTTGTTCTACGGCCGAATATTTCCTACAGCAGAATTGGTGTTCCGAATTTCAACAATCTTCGGCTATTTTCTGTCCATCTCGTATCCAATCGTCGTTTGGGTTACAATGGGCAATGTATGCAGGCCAATTGAACACTTTTGGACACAGTTCCGCGGTACAAAGGGGACATGCATCGACATCAACAAATTCTTTCTAGCCCTCGGGATTGTCAATATGATTAACGACTTCTATATCTTGCTCATACCTATTCCACAAATATTTCAGCTACAGATGTCTATGAGAAAGAGATTGGGTATCACTGGTATTATGATGCTGGGTGGCTTGTAGGTGCCTCTTTGTCTTGATGTAATACCATCTATTAACTTGTGTCTTTAGTGTGTGTGCTGCTAGCGTCGTACGCATTCACTTCTTGAACGAGCTCACCAAAACGGTGGATTTGACGAGAGCCATGGGACCTGTGTTTATTTGGTCTGATCTCGAGCCGTGTATTGCCATTGTGTCGGCATGTCTCCCCCACCTTGCACCTCTTCGACATGTCATTCGTGACAGAATATCCTCTACGTTTAGCAGTCAAAGAGGGAAAGGCACTGGTAACAGCGTAAGGAGTCACGGAGGTGGAGAGTCGAGTTCCAAAGGCCCAATGTTTACTTACGGTGGATCAAGGTATTTTGGTCGTAGAGACAAACTAAAGCTTGGAGACAACGACGATGAGGTTGAGTTGACAGGACTTGGGACAGCTGTGACCAAAAGCTGCAGACAAACGTCATCAAGGCTTAGCTCTGCGGAAGATATTAGGTAGCACAATCTATTGCCAACTGAAAGTTCTTCGTGGTTCACAGCATTTCAGGAACAAGGCACTGACAGTCTTAGAAATTGGCTCGTGAACATGGGACAAGTGCAGCTTACTCCGACCCAGAGACATGCAACGGGCGAGTGGGAACAGGTAGCTCGCGTATTTATCTACCGAAGACTGGGTATAACACCCTAGCGAATACCTTCCTCCCTCGCAACCTGATCATCCGTATAACTATCCCTCACCCTCTCGATATACTTATCAAACTTCCTCGAAATCTTAATAACATGTTCCAAATGCCGATACGTCATACTCTCGTTTTTAAACTTGGCCAATTGTCTCGCCGTCGTGATCGCATTCCGAATCT
Source organism: Fusarium multiceps (assembly GCA_028416715.1). Lineage (NCBI taxonomy): Eukaryota > Fungi > Ascomycota > Sordariomycetes > Hypocreales > Nectriaceae > Fusarium > Fusarium multiceps. Next base: position 692,103 of record JAQPZZ010000015.1, on the reverse strand, counting down.
GCCGCCCATTCATCTGCTCTTCTGCCAAATCCGCCAAATGTCGTTCAATGTCATCAAAGTCAATACCTTGATCTTGTTCCAATTTCCGCTTTCGGTCCGTGATTGGCTGAACGACCGGGCTCTCCTGCTCGAGTGTGCTCAATCTATCAAGGAAGTTCTCCCAGATGGTCCTTCGCTGTGACTTGGTCAAGCTCTCGTAATGCAGGGACAGCTGAATACGAGACTTGAAAGCTTCATCGAAGGTGCCCACTCGGTTTGAGGTGAGAATCAAGATTCCCTCGTAGTATTCAAGAACCCTCAAAAACACAGAAACAAGAGCATTGCGCTCAAGGTCCGTCAGAGTCCGCTGCTCTAAGAAGACATCGGCCTCATCGAGTAATACAACACAGTCCCATATCTTACCCAGATGCAGGACTGACTCAAGGTACCTTTCAACGTCTTCTGGCTTGGTACCAATATCACCACAGGTCACACGGAAAAGGGGCTTCTCCGCTAGCTCGGCCACACTCTCGGCGGTGAACGTCTTACCAGTGCCCGGGCCCCCATGCAGTAGGATGATTAGTCCGTTACCTTTGCCTTGTATGAAATCTGTCGTTTGATCTGTGGCCAGCTTACTTGTTACTAGGGCCTGGATGATATCTTTGATCTCTCTGTCAATGACAAGATGTCTGAAGGCTTGCTTGTTCCAATGCACTGGCTGGATATAATCGACATGAAGATCCTCTGTTTAGCAAGTCAGTACAACGAGCCCTCGAGCTTTGGGTAGACTAAGTAAGGGCAGAGTCTGCTTACGCCATTTCTTTTGTCGAAGGTTGTATCCGACAACAGTACTGGGGAATACAAACGACTCAGAGCCCTCAGGCATCTGCTCACTATCCATGATAGATGCATCCATGTCTTTCCGTTTTTGGCTTCTCAATTCCGGATATGCTTCTCTGAAGTTCTTCGAGTCTGAATGAAGTTGCTTGTATGTGTCAAAATCGATCATGTATCGTTCTCCTTCCTAGCGCCTGTTAGCGTTGGTGATTCCAGGTCAAGTTCTGTCATTCACACAAACCGTGTTGCCATCGGTTACATGATTGTAAGTAACCAAGTTCCTTTTCCTGCACGCCCACATGGTTTTGCCTCGACTTTCAAGTATTCTTCTGGACTCCCCGGTACTCAATCGCATTGGCAAAATATCTACATCCATTACATTGGCATACGGGCTTTCTTCGTTACACTCGAGGGTGACTGTAAGCGTCGTGCTCTTGGTGTAGAACCTTCCGTCATACCCGTAAGACCAAGCATCAATTTTCCAAGACTGAGAGACTGGGTCTGGTACATTGGATCCGGATGAAGGAATGTCTCTAGACTCGGCTTTGATTGCCCAAGATTTCGCGATATACCCTTCGATACCTTTGGCGGTCTTTGACACCAGGACCTCGCCAGGTCGTACGAAGAATGGCATCGTTTGTTCCGATATGTAGCCCCGGGAGAAATGTGCCTCGGCTTCTGTGTATATCTTCCCGTAGTTACTGTCGATCCATTGTGTGAGTAGTTGTATCTGCTTCTTGTGCGGTTCAGCCATGGTTTCAATATTGGTTGAATCACGGTAGCAGTACCAAAACAAGAAAGGCGATTCTATTGGACCATCAGATTTCCAACCCGGGAACCTCTCGCTGAATGTTGGATGGGAGTCGATGAATGCATCAAGGGCAGCGACCATCTGCGGAGATAGTGTCTGAATGACTTCCCGAACAGGTTTAGGATCCGGAAATATTGTTTCTTCGTCGTCAGATTTGCCAATATCTCTTTCCTGGTAGGTTGAATCGTAGTGCCTGTATACCACAAATGCAGCATCAGGTCTCTGTTTGAGATATTTGGCCTCGTTGGCTAGAGGTGAGATCCCTTTCAGTTGGGGCGATTTCCCCAAAACTGGCAGCCAAGAAGGTCTTTGCAGGTAGGTGCTTTCGTCGCCTTGGATTTTATGTAACAAAAGCCAAGTAGTAGATTTGAAGGTGTTCTGTAGGCTGCGGAGTTTCTGTATCTTTTGTTCCAGTTGAGCTATTTTGATGTAACTTGCAGGATCCTGACTGGAGCCAACATTGTTGCCTCTTTCCGCATCTGTGTCCATACTGGTAACAGGCATGGATTTTGTTGTACAAGATCGGACTAATGGTTCGTCGGTGAGGGTGGTATCTTCGTCCCTGTCAGGGATGTTGGCTCGTCGTTTCTTAGTGTCCAGATCAAAGAGCCTTTGTTGGTGTTGCATCGCCGAACTTTGACTGAGCGGCAGCGGGAGTTGGGATGCAGTGTTGACTATTTTCTGTTTGTCGGTGTGATAGGATAATTGAGCCTGGTCTCTCGAGCGTTGTACTCGAGCAAGTGCAGTGAGTCTGTCCTCGCTAAATGAACTTGCGCCAGTTTGATCTCGTGATATGGTACGATGCAGAAAGTGGTCCCAATCTGGCTCATTGTCTGGTTCACTATCTGGTGGACTCTCTGGGCGCGTTCGTGGTTTTCTGTCAGCATTGAAGTCTAGAGATTGCCCTTGAGCCGCCCAAATATCGGCGGTATCATTTTCCCCGTCGAGCCAAGCTTGAAGCGTGGCGGGATGTCTTTTTCCACCGTTCTGGTCATTGGCGCTGTCTTCTGATGTTGGTCCGACTACCTTGTTTGCAAGCGGAGGTTCCCTCGCCCCTGACATACTCATGGCATCTTCGGAGGTTCGAAGTACATGAGTCCTGCTCGATTGAATATCGCGGCAAAGACCCGATCTGCTTGTGTGGTGGTAGCTGACAAGAGTGGTTTCTTCCGCCAAGACCGAATACTTGAGGGGGCGACAAGCAGACAATGTGGACAAAAAGAGGTGGAAAGCAGGAATCAGCCTTGAGTCGCGGCCACCCGCTCTACATTTATCTCCCTTTTGACATTGGTAAAAGCAGGAGCGGTGAAATGAACAGATAGACGGACGTGGAGGCCGACATGGACCCCGCAGACAAACACCCTTTTCTCGCACAAATGCGTTCTACCTTGCCCCCAGCACTTTCTGTCCATTCGCAACTACAGCACCAGCCCGAGGCACGGGGACAGTACAGATGGGCCTTTCATACACATGGCCAAGGCTCAGGACCCTGCTCGTGCAGGTGGATGGACGAATGACATTTGAGACCATGCGCCCTCAGTCTTCGGTGTGAGACCAGCTCAGCCGCACAGCGATACGCCCTGGGAAACAATTGGTCCATGGCGAATGTTTTCCAGGCTATGTTGGGGCCGTGCTGGCAAACGTCGTAGCAAACATGGCAACAAAGTCATTCTTCCTCAAACTGAAAGCGAAGTTCAAATCGTTTGTTTCTGGTACTGTTTGACGCGCTAGAATCATGGAACATCCCAACTCAAACTATCGCGGTACCTGGTACTCGCCAAATACTCATTCGCGACCGACCACACATTCGTAAGTCGACTTGAGAGATTGAACCCAATCTCGGTGATGTCACTAAGGAAACATGATTTATGCAGCAATGTTGCCTTTACGACTGCTCAACAAGCTTTCCAAGAAGCTTTGACTCAGTTCGCGTCGGACCTCACCAATGACAGCGCGAAGGTGAAGCTCTCGGAGGGCTCCTCCAGTATACAAGATATCCAAGACCTAGCACGTAGGTCATTCACGAAATATTCAGATGAAAAGCGCTTTCCGAAAGCAAAGAAGTGGATACAGCGATTCACAGCAAAGATTAGCCATTATGGCAGTATCATGGATGTGCTGGTCCAACACCATCCTGAGTACGTCTCGCTTGTTTGGGGAGCTATGAAGTTTCTTCTAGTAGTAAGTCCAGGCCCTGATGACCTCTTAGCCTGCGACTCACTCGTCATATACAGGCTGCTCAAAATCATGAAGCGACAATCTCTCTCATCTCAAAGGCCTTGTCACAAATCGCCGACTCTTTACCTCGTGTCGAGCTCGTTACTGTTCTTTATCCAACAGATCGGGTACGTGAGGCGGTCAGTAATCTATATGCTCATCTCGTCAGATTCTTTATCCGAGCTCATGAGTGGTGCCGAGAGGGTACAATGCGACATCTCTGGCACAGCGTCACCCGACCACCAGAGCTCAGATACAAAGATCTTCTCGAGGACATTGCGACCGCCTCACGAGAGATTGACCAATTGGCAGTTGCTAGTAGTCGAGTTGAAATTAGAGATATCAACTTGAAGCTGGATTCAATTGTTTCGAAGCTCAATTCCTTCGAGCCTCCGCAGTCGAGCGCTATCTTGAATGCGAATCATACCATTCTGGCCAAACTTGACTCAATCCAGGCTTTACACTCGAGTGCATTAATGGATACGAATCAGCGACTCACGGATCTTCAATTCTCACAAATCATGTCTCACATTGCAGATGGCAAACTTGGCGACCCTTTGGAAGCATTCCGGTATAACGTCTCGGTCCAAATACGGCATGATCGGGTTAGGGTGAATGAAACAACGAATGAATTCTGGCAATCTCCCGTATTGCGATCTTGGTCCGCAGCACCAGAGTCAAGGATAGCGATTGTAAAAGGTGGTTTGCGCGCGCGACACGCTTCAAGAAAGTTCTCTGTCAATATTATTCAGCAACTACAGTCGAAGAATATTCCAGTAGTTTGGGCTCTCCGAGGTCCACAAAATGATTCTCAAAACGCGAGGGCTTCAAGCACTGATTTGTTCAAGAGCCTCATCTTACAAGCATTCAAGCTATCGCAGGACTGTAAGACTGAGAGTACCATGTCTCTCCAATGCGCACAGTTCCACAGAGCAAACACTGAAAACGACTGGCTCCAACTTTTGGGCTCTGCGCTACTTCGAGCGCGTACTCAGATTTACTTGGTCATCGATCTGGCAGTGATAGACCACAATCTACTACCAGCTGAAGGGTTCTCGTGGTTCACTGCATTTCAGACATTGTTTGCGGAGATGGTAAAGAGAGTACCTCGGCTGCAGGTCAAGGTGTTGCTTATTGGCAACAGCGTTAGTCTCGGACCGTCGGAAGCCGACACGGTACCATCCGACGTTGTGGTACCTATAAGAGTGACACAAATGCCCGTTCGGAGGCGGGTGGGGCCGCGGGTGGAGGCTTATGGGAGAAGAGGTTACCCCAAGTTCTAGTTGATGACAGCGATGAGGGTCACTAATGCAGCCCTTTGGAGAGAGACAAGTGTCTGGCAGGGCATTCTGCGGGAGTCGTGTAACGCTGTCGTGGCAGTATATCTAATTTTAGTGATACATACTGTTCAATGTCTTGTATTGGGTTAAAGTAAAATTTGATTGAATGGTAAACCGGGTCTAAAAGGAGTGGAAGAATGTACAAGAAGATAATCTCAAGTGAGCCAGAAAAAGACTCTTTCAAAGCCTCCTCAAGGAATGTGTGTAAAAGTAAACCCTTCTAAATAAGGACCGTCCCAAATCGCCATGACATGATCATCAATTTCTCCACACACATCTAGCATCCACCCTTGCACTGACACTTCCAGCTCTTGTAAGTCGGCTTCTTACCAGACTTAGCCGAGAAGGCGCGCTGTCCCTCAAGAGTGACAGAGTCACCTTGGCAACCAGGTCGAGTCCAGACAGTGCATTCAAAGCAGCTGAGAATGGACTTGGTATCAGGAGAGTCGATATCGAAGGTCTTGATGTTGGAGGGGAAGTTGTTGCATCGTCCAGGGACGCCGACGCCCTTGAAGGTGGCCTTCTTGCTGACGCGGAGCTTGAGGAGGTCGATGCCACCAGCGTCGCGGGTTTCAAGAGTGGTGTCTTCCTCAATGGGGTTGGGAAGTGCGGCTGCGAGGCCGGCGAGGAGGAGAATGTTGGAGAAGAGCATTTTGATGTTTGGGATTGGTAGGAAAGATAAAGATTGTCTTGAAGTTTTGGGACTGAGTGAGAGACTCTGAGATGATTGTTGTTTGTGATGAGGACTTCCTTTCGAATTGCTGGATACTCTCCTCATATTTATACCAATTCTCAACCCATCATCTCAATATGGAGGCATTCTTCTCAACTCGTATAAATCCTCTTCATGCAGCCAAATAACAGCCTAAGGGCCGCGTTCTTTGGTCAAGTCAGCCTCTCCGTTCTAGATCGCCATCCGTCTACCCAAATTCCTATTCTAATCGGGGGACCTGAGTTGTTCCCATCCTTCGATGATCTAATAATGGACCCCGCCAACGGCCTGAACCTTAGGCGTTTGCTATTCATAGTGTCCACTCTCCGCCCTAACACGCAAACATGCGCATCGTGTTACCACATTTCGACGATAATCAATAGCGGCAGGTTTCCCCTCATCAGCCTGAATACTCGGACAAAGAGGGGTTGACGTTGGTTGTTGTCATCTCACTCAGCTCAGTCAGCTAATATTTCGTAGCCTGTAAGATGAGGACAGCGACAGCTTCTCCGCCCTACGACGCGGGGTTTCACCTTTCGTTGTATCACGATACGAATGGATCTCTTACAAAATATTACCCATTATGTGTCGTTAATACCGCTGATTGTTGGGCTTTCGCGACTACCGGAGCCTTCGGTCGATCGGCCTGATGACTGCAAAGTGTGGGTTATGAATTGCTACTGTTGCGTCGGGCTTTACTCTTCGTTGTGGACGTTGGTGGTCAGATCGTGATATAGCGTGAGCCTATTATAAAGTTTAAAAAAGCTGAATATTTATGCTTTAAATAGACTACGAGCTTGGAAAACACGTTGTATCTTGTACTACAAGCTGTAGTGAAAAAAGGATGATCTTGCTGACGGTTCGTCGGGGAAACAATCGGCCACACATTCTTTCAGCAATACCTGTGTAACGTACTCTTCGGACCGTCGCTATTCATAGTGACTCTCTCAGCTTCATTACCTGCAGTCTTTGTGTGTAGAAATTCGCATTTGTTCACCTGCTCAGACCCTTCCTGGATCACCCATCACTGACTGAGTAGACTGTTAACTCATGATTCAAAGAATGTAGGTCATATAGCTTTGATGAACTGCTTGTAGAGTGGCCCTGTGAATCAGTTCTGTGAAAGCTTCACCTTCACTATAATAACGGTCGGATGGCATCTGGTTGTAAAATTCAAAACAGCAACTCGAAGACATCAACGACATCAAGAACCACCAGTACCACTCACCTCTAGATATTTTCATTCACCATGCTTCCCATCAAGGACCTTCTCAATCCTGAACCAGCTCAGGCAGGCTCTTCAACTGATGCCAACACAACTGTTAGTCAGACAGAATCCCAAGGAAAGATTTGCAAGAATGCCAACAGCAAAGCCAAAGCATGCTCAAACCTAGCGGAGGAAGGTAAACTAAAGTGCCGTCCCTGCTTAGAAGCGGACAATCAAGATGCAGCCGAGCGTAGAGAGCGTCGCAAAAAGGCTGGTACCTGCTCGAGATGCAAGGAGAAATTGGACACGACGACGGGTACCTGTAAAAGCTGCTCTGGGAAGCTGAAAGACTACAACAAGGAATACTACAAGGCCAACAAAGACAACTAGATGGGTACAAGCAGTTCTGTATTTTAGTTTAGAAAGACGTCATTGGTAGATCAATTGATTGGAACAGGTTTTGACGTACCTCCCAGGCGATGTGAAAACTCTTACTAAGTTTTGTCTAATGTACTCAACTTATTCACTATCTCTCTATTCAGTATATCCCTTGTATCACCAACCAGATAGAAATCCTATTCACGGTTCAAAGCATGTAGTTTGGGCAATAACATTGATGATATAGATGCAGGATTCATCTGTGAATGAAGGCTTTACCTTTACTATATAAACCATTGTCATTTTGTTGCAGCGTCAAAGTTAGCCACTCGGGCGCATCAACATCTCCAACTATCAAGCCTACTGTTTTCCCACATCTATATACTCGCCATGTTACCCATGAACCGAATTCTGAACCCTTTGGGGTGGGAAAAGGTTCCACCCGGCACTAAACTGGACGACGACACAATCCTTGTCAAGACAAACGCCGACACGATTGTTGTCAAAACAAACACGCCAAATGAACAAAAGTGCAACGCCTGTCCGAAGCCCGCGCTTCCAGGGAAATCAAGGTGCGGCCCCTGCTCCAGAAGGTAAGGGCGGGAAGAGAGAGACCAAAGTGAGTGCTCCAATGTGGGGGGAGCAAGCGCAGGATCGGATACGTCTATCAGATGGATACGTGGACGCTCCATCTCTTGTTCTGGATGTAGCTAGACTATAGATTAATTCATCAGAGTCGCTACTCATGTAGCTCTGTCCCTAAGCCCGATATCTTGCCGAATCAGGTTCTACCCACCTGACTGGTTGTCGTACGTCTTTGTGCCAAATACAGGTCCAGACTTCCCGTAAAACTCTGCCACATCATTCACAAGCACCTCCGGTCTGTCCCAAGCAATGAAAAGCCCACCCTTCTCATGCTGCTTCCAATACTGAACACTACAAGCCTCCTCCATCCACTCCCTCGGACTAATGCAAAGCTTCGACAGCTCAGTAAAACATCTCCTACAACCAGTTAACACTCACCTCTTTTGGAAACACCGATCCTCCAACAGGTTGAGATATATATCTCCTCAGGATACTATCAGGGTTAGCATTCAAAACAGCTTCAGCTTCTCTGTAAATCTGCATCGCGGCGCTGGGACTTCCTTGGTAGTGGATGAAGGCCCAGTGGATAAGCTTGTCTTTTGTCTAGGGGTACTTGTTGCTCCAGGCTTTAAGTTTGCCAACGAACTATGCGAGTATCCCAACTGGGGAGTTGTTGATGGTATAACATAGTGTTACCGGCTTAGTTTCTTGGATACGTTGGTAACCTCTCTCGTTGTTCGCAAACCAATTGGTTCGTTCAAGATTCTACAAATCTCGTTCACTATACTCGCTCTTCTGATACCGAGCAAACTTCGCGGGAGATTTATTCTCATCGGGTGGCAAAGCCAAGAACATGTTGATGTGGATAGCCTGCACGGCGTCGGGGTGGTTTAACGCCATGTATCTCACGATGGTTGAGCCCCAGTCACCTCCCTTGACTCGATTAGTCCGAATCCCGTTGCAAGATAAATGTTCTTACCTGACAGACGTATTTGTCGTATCCAAGTTTCTTCATTAGCTCCGCAAAACAGGCTGCATGCTGTTCTAGTCCAAACCCAGACTTCTTGGAATACTGACTGAAACCGTAGCCTGGAAGCGAGGGCGCGACTACATGAAAGGCTTGCTTATCTCCAGCTGGTTCGGTTAGTAGAGGAAGGATCTTGGTAGCCTCTAGAAATGATCCAGGCCGACGTTGCAGTAAGGAATAGAGTCAGGTCCTCTGCTAAGGGTCAACTCACCAGCCATGTAAGAACAGAAGTGGAATTGCATCTTCCCTCGAAGACTTGTGGTGAATAAAATGGATATCCAGAGACTCAAAGCTATCAACCTGAATTGGAGTCTTGAAATGATTAAAGGTATTCAAGAGAGCCTCATACTTTCGCCAGTCATACTCATCGCGCCAATACTCGACCAGCTCCTTGAAAGACAAGTGACCAATTTCTAGGTCGTTCCATTCCACATCCGCCATTCCATCGTCCAGTCGAGCATATTTGAGCTTTATCTTGATTCCTTCAAGCAGGCTATCAGGCAGATGAATCTGCTGACTGGTGAGTGGTGAAAACCTTCGGGTAACGTGATTGCGCTGACCTTGAATGGGGTAATGTCAGCCATGATTTTGGTCAGCAAGGCACCATCAACAAAACATCGCAAATGTTTGGTAGGTGAGTATACTGAGATAGCAACTGAATACTGAATTAATAAGAACGGAATTTCCGGTCGCAGATCGGCGAATGTTTATTTCTATGACGCAATGTTTCAGTTTCGAAGCTTCATGACCCCTCTTCTATTGTCAACGCCATGTAATGACCCTCAAGAACACCAAATGGTATTAGCCTGATTTAGTACTTGGAAACTATACAGCCACCAAAGCAATTGTTTTCAACGTTATTTCAACTTCGGCTTCCTCCATTCCCTTGGAAATACCACACCTTCAGCTCGAGTTGCATGAAGCCAAAGCAAGGCCGGTCTGGTTGGTCAGCGACTCCGGCAGGCAGTCCGAAAAATAATCAGGATGCAGAAGTCTACTGACAAAATAACTTAGACTTGCTTAGGGACTAAGCTTAGGTTAGACTATCGTAACTTTTATGATACCCTTAGCTAAGTCTCGCTTTTTCTTCGACCCACCTGTCCGGAAACTCCAAATGACAACAGAGTACTGCCGATCTCAAGGGTGGCGAGGCTTCATGAGACAACAAATCGTGGAGATAAAGTGCTTAAACTCCGAAGGAATACGCATCCCGGTCTTGGCATGCAGGCGGGGTTGCATGGATATATAACAGGCCTCATCACACCAGAAGATCCTGCACATACACGAGCCCTCTTAACACTAATTTCTTGTGACCATCTAGAGAGTCAGGATGTCTTCACCAACAAAGTTTGAAGGCTGGGTCGCCGAAAAGCCCACAGGTGAACAGGATCTGGTGTGGAGAGAGTACGATATGAAGCCCTTCGAAGAAACCGATATTGAGCTTCGTATCACCCATTGCGGTGTCTGCGGAACGGATAATCACACGGCTCAAAACGGCTGGGTAAGTCCTTTACATCGTCTCCAACCTCCATACTGATTGTGTAGGGAACCACTTCATACCCCGTTGTTGTTGGGCACGAAATCGTTGGAAAGGTCACTCGCGTTGGCTCTGAAGCCGTTGGCGATATTAAAGTGGGAGATATTGTTGGTGTAGGTGCCCAGAGCGACGCCTGTTTCGAACGCGATGGTCCTTGCGAAGAGTGCTTCAACGGTCTTCACAACTACTGCTCCAAGGTTGTGAATACCTATGGCGGTACCCATCGCTGCGGAGCAGCGTCAACAGGTGGTTATGCCAAGTGGCACCGCTGTCCTTCCAAATTCGTTGTCAAGATTCCCGATGGTCTGGCTCCTGAGCATGCCGCGCCCATGCTATGTGCTGGAGCCACGGTGTATGCACCGTTGAAGCACTTCGGGGCGAAGGGAAGAAAGGTTGCAATTATCGGTATCGGTGGATTGGGGCATTTCGGTATCATGTTTGCCAAAGCGCTGGGCGCGGCTGAGTTGGTGGCTATCTCGAGAAGTTCGGATAAGAAGGGTGATGCCCTGGCTCTTGGGGCGGATGAGCATATTGCTACGGCTGACGAGGGCTGGGCCGCGAAGAATAGGAGGAGGTTCGATTTGATCATCAATACTGCCGACGGAAAGAACGTAAGTGACCCTTTTTCCTGTTTTGCAATCCACTAACCTGTATCAGATGCCATGGGCAGAATATCTCGGACTTCTGAGAATGGACGGCACGATGGTCCAAGTTGGTGCACCCGAAAAGGCAATTCCAATCAACATCTTCTCACTACTTCCCATTCGAGGGAAGTTGACGTCGACGCAGACTGCCAGCCCTGGTGAAATGCGAGAAATGCTCCAATTGGCGGCCGATAAGGGATTGAAGTCGTGGGTCGAGGAAAGGCCTATGAGGGAGGCTAACGAGGTGCTGAAGGATCTTCAAGCTGGAAAGCCCAGATTCCGATATGTACTTGTCAATGAGGAGTAGGTGATGGTATCGAGAAGAATAAATGTTTGTTAATGGAAAGAGAGTCAACCCGGGATAGATCGCCGTGGGGCAGGTACGAGTTCAAGAAGTCATGAACCGCGCCAAACCCATCGCTGTTTCCCGAATCGGACTCACAGCCTGCACCAACCACTCGTGACTCCCTGTCAACATGCTGCCACTGAGCTACCATGAATACCTCCCAGTCCATTGCTTCCATCATCCATCACCCATCAAACATCGAACATCAAACATCAAACATACCACAAACATCACACCCCAGAATACCGTCTACTACCACCGATTTTGCTCCATCATCATCAAGTGCAAAAGCTACAATACAAAACACACTCTATCACTATACCAACTAACAGCAATCATGTCTGACCGACGCCCGGTTAAAATTAGGCACCTCGAAAACACTTGGAAATGTCCAAATAAAGCTTGCAGCAGAAAGTCAAAAAACCGTTTGGGCATATTCAACTGCAAACACTGTGGCTATCGTTACGGAACTCCATACATCCCACCTCCTAAGACTTCGAATACTGCTGAGGCGTCAAAGAGTCGTGAGAAATCGGATACTACTGAGAACGCGGAAAAGCCTAAGAACAAGAAGACGACCAAGAACAAGAAGACGACTGAGAACGAGAAGATGACTGAGAACGAGAAGACGACTGAGAAAGTGGAAACGACTCAGAATGCGGACACGACTGAGAACGTTGATCACAAGGGCAAGGGAAAGCAGAAAGCGGGTTGAGTGAGGAATAGTTAAACAGGCTGGTGGAGATACCTGAGAGGAATGGTACGGTTAAAAGCGTTTATTCTTTTTCTGGGCATGAGTCGAGCATACGATAGAGCTATGGTCGGTAATGGGCAAAGACTCAATTGAACTTCTTTGATACAAATGTTTTCTCCCGCAAGGCCTCTACATGCCCAACCATTTAATTCTTTCGCTCGAATGCTTCAGGATACAACTCCACCATTATATCACTCGCCTTCCTCGCCCTTTCCTTCAAATCCCATCTAACGCTCTCGTCAACAACATCAGCAACTTTCTTCATCTCCTCAGCCCAGAGCCTCCATTTCTCGGCAGTCATTTCATCCTTGCCCGCCTTGGCAGCCTCGGCAAACGGCTCTCCCGCGATTAGCATGTAGTTCACCACGGCCAGAACCTGAGCTTGTCTGATAGGCTGACTCGTGACATCGCTGTCCGTCCTCTCTTCGAATGTCCGCTCGAAGTCATGGGCGATCCACATCTGCCCATAGTCTTCAAGGAGGTTTGCCTTGTAAAGCTTGGCGATAAGACTTGCGACGTTGAGCCAGCGATGTATCGCCCCTTCAACCGCCGGGCGGTCGTTATTGAATGACATTGAGTCCGCTATCGAGATTATTAGTGGGTGTGGGAAGTCGAAGACTAGTTCTTACCATGGCTTGCGTCCCAAGCTTCACGAACAGCATATATCATATCCCCCGAGCTTTTTCGTCGCATGTGTTTCGTATACTTGTTCAATCCAATCAAGAACTTGGCAAGCATATCGGTCTTGGGATCTAGGTAGGTCAATTGGCCCATCATCTCCAACACAAGTTCCGCTATTGTGTTGTCGAGAATATTAAAGTCATATTCCTGGCGTTCGGGTGGCTCTGGATCTTCATCATCAATGCGCGAGTTGTAATCATCGATTTCGCCAGTGTATTGGTCATATGACCTCTTGATGGCTTGTGCAATCGCTTCGTCTGGTTCAATAGAGCGCAGAAGAAAATCACGAATAATTTCATAGTAGGGAGCATTTGACTCGAAGTTTTCCTCTTCTTCCTCTATGCACTTTTCGATATGAATGAGCCATGCCGGAAGTTCTTGTTTGGTGTCTTGGTCTGTCATGTTTGTTCAGAAGGTTATAAACAGGATCAAGAGTAGATGGAAACGAAGGTAAAAATATGATGAATTGGCAAATCGATGAATTGGCAAATCGATGAAGAAAAGATCAAGATTGACCTTAAGACTTATTATGCAGAAATATCTGGTATCAAGAAGCCTCGTCAGGCTGAATTGAAGTGGTCAACCGCGGTATTTTGTTTTGCCGCCGAGGTTGTGTGTGCTGCGCCTTGTTGTCGACCAATCACGTTGCTGGGAGCGTAGACGCGCGTTAATGTTCAACTGAAACAGCACATGCATCTTCTTCCGAGCAGGTGATTTTGCTTCTGAGTTATTTTAACAGCCAACAGCATGATTTATCAATTGGCATGATTCATAGTTGTTGATTTTGGCGACCAACACCCAAAAAATGACACCAATGTTGATGATCTTGGCCGATATCACGAAACATGTTCGCCCACAATTTGCTGGACACATCGAGTTCAGCAAACCAAGGTGGTCAAGTAGCAATCTATCGACAACTTCGATTAATAAATCTCGCATTTTTACATCTAGCTATTGATTCTCATTCCGGCCTTATACAGGAGACAGATATCCTCAATTATCTACTAATGGCCTCTATCCCCAGACAAGTCCAGTTACATTGGCTCCAGCTTTAATCATACCGATGGCCAACATGAAAATCAGATCATGGTAGATCATGTCAAATAACCACCCTTTCTAAGCGCGTGCAACTTACCAAAGCGCATGTTGCAGGTGCCTATATATCTTGCTATCAATAGAAGGGCGGACGTGATTAAACAAGAAACAATCCCAGGAACTGTCTCAGGTGAGGTTCGGCTATGTATGTTGGTTCAAGAGCAATGCATCAAAATATGGGGCGACAGAAACAGACAGCCTGCACACTCTAGCAAACCCCTGCGCAGCGAACAGGTTATTTTGGCGACTTTGCTCTTGGCTGTTGGTTCTGTCATGTCCCTCAGCGCCAACGGTCGGTGCATATGGCCAACATTTTCAAGCCAGCTCTTCATGGGTGTCTAAGAATATCGCCTCAGGTCTCTATATAATATCTAGCCTTTGATGTTCAGTATCGTTGAATCAACAAAATCATCAACCACTGCAAAGGCATCGCTGGCCGATTCTTATTCGTTTCTTTTCCCTTTTTCCCTTCAATCTTCGTGTTCAGTCCAATAGCACCTAAATCTTATTCCGAATTCTTGACTCAAACGACGGTCCTACTACCGCTCGCCAGTATGAACAAGCTATTCGGACGCAGAAAAGAGCCAAGGCGTAGCTCGGAAGATGACTACAACAAAATGGTACGGCTGCTACTCTACTCAATACGTACATAAACTAATGATGAACTCCAGCAATACTTTACCCCTCGTGGTGAGGTTCCAGCCAAGGTCGTTAGCCAGCAAGTCCAAGAAGTCAAAATCGACCCAAACCAAGTCAATAAGCAAGGCTATCCCCACGAATACGGCAATAAGGAAAGGCTCAACGGAGAGCTATACAAAACCTTCCAACCCTTCGAGCAGCGCAACCGGCCTGCCGAAGTTCCCCTCTATGAAGTCCCCATCAACAGCCGCATTAACCTTGACAAGAAGACTGCCGGCTACAAAGCGGTGATGGAAAGGGAAAATAAACCCGTACATCACAACGACAGAGCTCGAGTTGTGCGCAATGAGCTTAATGATCCCGGTCCTTTTCGTGGGGTAGTTGCCGTGGAAAGAGAGACGGCAACGAACTATGGAGTACAGGGCGTTATATATCATCCTCAGGGTGATACCAAACGATTTGAGCGGGCGCCTATGGAGCCTTTGAGTCGTGAAGGGAGGCAGTATCTAAGAAGGTTTAAGGATGATGATGACCCGCATAGGGTCACGACTTGGCCTCCAAGAGATGAAGATGGTGATGATCTTGCTATGTATGAGGCGCGTCACCAGAAGGTCAGGGCGTCTAGGCCACCGCCTCAACCTAAAACTGGTAAAAAGAAGAAGTCTGGGTTCTTTTCGTGAGAAGAATTCCGCATGGAGTAGTATGTTAGTCAGTCTTGTTGGGTTATATAATGAGGATGGAAATATGGAAATGCAAATACTTTTTTTACTCTTATTCTTGATCCGTCTCATTAGATTGTGTAATCGCCTGGTGGCCAGCTGCTGGGGGTTCGAAGGTGAAAAGAAATTACAATAAGATGAGGCGCGGCCCAGTGGGGAGAAAGAGGTTTTAGGTTTGGATAGAAAAGTTCTTAGGTTACTAGGAAGAATCCCGCTCGGCCACGCCTCATCTTGGAAGGATATAGATTTAATTTAGTGTTTAAATCCCAGCTGCCCAGTTGCTGTCGGTAACTTCAACTGAGATGAGCCCAAGGTTTTACATACCCGGAAGGGCCAACTTTATTCTAGTAAAAGCTCCTCCATCTTATCATGGCCTTCTTCCGCCCTATCTTTCAAGTTCCATCTCGCACTCTCATCCACCGTATCAGCAATCTCCTTCATCCTATCAGCCCAAAACTTCCACTTGTCCGCATTCAAATCAGCATTTTCTTCTACATTAGCCGCCTTGACATCCTTCGCAAATACCTCTCCTGCGATGAGAATATGGTTGATTGCAGCCAGAACTTGTGCTTGACGCCCCGCATCAGAAGATACGTTCTCGTCTTCTTTTGTTTCAAGAGCGTTCTGTAAGTCTGTAGACACCCATAAAGCGCCATCGGTATCTAGTAGACCTTGTCGGTAGAGCTTTGAAATGAGGGCGGATATATTAAGCCATCCTTCCGACCAGATACGCTCTGGTTCATCTGCAAGATGCTGTGTCTCTCCATCAACTGAGCGCCAATCAATATCGATATTTCAGAGCAAGATTTTATCACATACCACGACTGGCATTCCAACTCTCCTCTACAATCGCCTCTAAACCCCAGCCATGATACACAAACTGAGGATTCTGCAAACCATCATCAACGATCTATAACGTAGAAACTGTTATGATTGTACTTACCTCAAAGTCATACTCAGCCGCAGCTCCCTCCTTAATACCAATCAAGAACTCCGCAAGCCGATCATGTTCAAAGGTTGTATAAAAGACGTCCCGAACAGTCTCGAACACGATGCTCGCCATGCTGTTCAGTTTGAAACCAGCCATATAATCAGGCGGCTCTCTTCTCTCATTGTCAGCAGTAGAGATGTAGAGATCATAAAATCTTTTCACAGCATCTGGAACTGCTGTTTCGCTATCTTTGGGAGCGAGGAGCATATCGCGGACGATTTCATAGTATGGAGATTCTGAGGAGTACTCGTCAAGTTCGTCCTCTATACTTTCCTCGATGTTGACGAGCCAGCGTGGGCGATCTGAAGGAACGTCTGTTTGGGTTTCCTCTGTACTGGCCATTTTGGTGTTCTTTGGGGGTGGAGAGAAGGTTCGTGATGGTTAAAGATACAACGAGAAGATATGAAGAACTAGAGATTGGATTCTTGGCAGGATGTAAATATTTAGATGTTGAAGATAGTCAGCCCAAAAGGCCGAGGCAAACAGCATAAATGAGGCGGAGTAGGCCCAACCAACAACCAACACTGCTCCATTTCTCCAGCTAATCAGCATCTGAGTCTCAATAGGCGCGCGTCTAAAACACATGATACTGTAACGTTATACCCAATAAAACATTGCCAGCGCATTCTGTTGAGTAGCTTTCACAATTGGCTCATATTCCTATCGTCAGGATATCCATCTAGACAATCTTATCTGGATACCCAAGCTGACGTCATAACGGCTCTATCTCAAAAACCCTCACAATTGGTGCGGCACAAACAGAATTTATTCGTACCAAATAACTGATCCAGAGAATCCCAGTTAAAAATGCACGTTTTCTCAATGACTATACAAATGCAGTAAGCCAAGATATATCCGGCCATGTCGCCCCATCTCCAAATCATGTCTCAACCAGTCACGTCTCCACGTGCTCCAATTAAACCGCGTAATTTCCAACCTCACCAAACCTCACTCTTCAATCCTAGTCACTCTGTCATCCCAAATCCCCGGTAACGCTCATATAAAAATGTCGCCCTCTCCGCTCCGAAGCAGAAGCAGGCTTCTTGCCGTAGGCGCAGTCGTTTTGCTCTGTACACTCTTCTTCTACATGCGTCAGAGTTCGTTGTTCGCTCTTCTCTCAGCAGCGCCTGTTGTTGAGTCGAAGCTGAAATGGTATCCTCCTAGTGATAACCAGATCAATTCGCTGACTTCGGCGATTAATGGGGAGGGTACCTATGGGTTTATTTTTGATAGCTCGGAGACGCCTGATGAGAAGTATGGGACGTATAATTGGTGTAACATGCCTCATGCCAGGAAGAGGGAGTACAAGAAGCCTGCGAAGGAGTTTGAGCTTCAGTATGTTGAAGTGGTAAGTAATGTACCTGATTTTCGTTGGGTTGGAAGGCTTACTGGTATCAGATTCAACGACATCACAAACGCACTCCTTATGCAAGCAACGCGTTTCCTGTAGAGCCATACCAATGGAACTGCGATAATCAAGGTCTATTCTACTTCGGCAGACAATTCACCGATGAACCGAAACCAAATGCTCAAGGATACTGGAAGGGCTTCATCTCAGACATTAACCCGTTCATCCCCTCCGGATGGATCGGATCCTGTCAATTCCCCCAGATCACAGCCGAGGGTCTCGATGATTCATGGGTTCATGGAAAAGATCTCTACGAAGTCTATCACGACCTTCTCAACTTCATTCCCAGTCGGAAAGAAGACTGGCGAAGCAAAGTCAAGTTCAGAGTCACCAACAATCAGATCACGAGTCAGGTCGCGGGCATGTTTATCAACGGCATGTATCAGACCACCGATTCAGTTCCTCTGTATATTCAGCAAGCGGGCGTGGATAGTCTTGAGCCACAGTACAAATGTAGCGTTGGAAGCAAGTTGACCAGCGATATCAAATCATCTTCCAATGTCGATTGGAAGAAGCATCTTGACAAAACCAGAAGCCTTTACCAGACCCTTGATGATATTTCTGGCGTTCCATCAAACGATGAGGGTTTCCACGAGAGTTTCGATCATTACTACGATAACTTGTCCGCTCGACAATGCCACAGCAAGCCCTTCCCTTGTAAACTTGTCAACGGGAAGAACTCGACAACCTGCGTTGATCAGACTCTTGCCAACACAGTCTACAGACTCGGACAATGGGAATATTCCCAGATGTACCGCAACGCACCATCTTCCCTCGCCGCATCAGCTACATCATGGGGCGTATGGATCGCCGAACTAGCAAGTCACTTCCGCGCCGTCATGTCTGGCAAACAAGACATTCTCTATCTGCACAACTTTGCGCATGATGGGTCTGTTAGTCGTCTCTTGAGTATTCTTCAAATCGACGTCATGGTCTGGCCAGGTATGGGCAGCGAAGTCGTGTTTGAGCTCTACAAAAAAGGTGAAGAGTATTTCGTCAGAGTTTTGTTCAGTGGAAAGACACTTAAATCATCGCATCCAGATTTGGGAGTTATGGAAATGGTGCCCGTTGAGAAACTGTTGGCGTATTTTGATGAGTTGACGGGTAAAGACGCTAGTCTCGTCAAGGGACGTTGTTCGGGGGAGATTCCTCTGTAGATACCCTGTAAATTTGTGGGTTCACTGCTTTACCACTTGTCTTACCCTCCCATTGGTTCTCAATTGAGTGTCTGCATGACGGCCCAGTAAAACGTGCATGAAACAAACCCTTTATTTCTCGAAACTGCTTATTGTTTAGAATCAAGTACTGCCAAGCGCAGTAGACAAGAAACAATGTTGGTTGACTTGACGAAGCAGATTTATTGAGTGCAATTTGAGTCCGAGCCCGACCCCTTAAGTGGGCTGTCGTTGGCCAATCATGGGTCATCAGGCTCTGGGGGATCTCCCCTAACAACGGTGATAAATTAATTACCGTAAGAAGGTTTTTGCCAGGAGATCAATCATGATCTTCAGTCGGTAAAACCACCAGCAATCGTCACTGTCGCCAGCTTCATATCTTGTACAACGTCGCTTGTAACGTTCAGTGCAGTACAACGGTGCATTGTACTGCCCTTCTGTTGAAGGGGGCGCATTAAGGACCAATTACGCATCAAGCCGCACCACCACCTCGGGAAAGGCTACTCCCCAATCAAAAATGCAGCATTCCTCTCCATCACCAAGCTCCAGCCCAACCCGGCCATCAAACTACGGCAGCGCCAGTCCCGAGACAGCAGCCTCAAGCTTCGACTGCTCAAATAGCAGCCATTGCGGTCCTTGCAAGCGCTATTTCCGTGATGATGCAGCGCTGGACCAGCACATTCTCGCAAAGCATCACGACACGTACTGCTGGCGATGCGACAGGTATTTTACGCATGTGAGCGGCCTGGAGCAGCATGTTGCCAATTCGTCCAAGCATCATGTCTGCACGCATTGTGATGGGGAGCCGGATTATGATACGGAAGAAGATCTGAATGAGCATCTTGAGGAGTTTCATAATGCTTGCTTGGAGTGTAATGAGATTTTTTATGATGAGGAGGATTTGATTGCGCATGATGTTGAGATGCATAATCGATGTGCGACATGTCAACGATTCTTTGATTCACCATCAAATCTATTGAATGTAAGTCTCACTCTTCTGTCTCACAACATCTTCACTGTGTCTTACTAACCCTCTCATAGCACGAAAAGGTCCACCTGGAGAAAAACATCAAATGTCTCGCCTGCCCTCGCATGTTCATTTCAAATTCAGCAATGATGCTTCACATGGAGCACGGCACATGCGAATCAGGCGCCAACCTCCGCATTATCAAAAACTTGGTGGCGGACTGGTACGAGGACTACGGATCTGTCGGACATCACCACGAGGATGATTTTCGCTGTGAGAACTGCGGGTCTCATTTTTTGAGACTGAGCGCTTTGCTTCAGCATGCTGAGAGTGAGAATTGTGATGCTGCTGTTTGGGATTTCTACCGGATTTTCGTGCATATTGAGTACAATCAGGATGCTTTCCAGCTGTTTGATTATTAGGGATTTGTTGATGTTTACTTGGTATATGGGTTGTCAGATCTTGGGTCTAGTTTAGCATGGCGTATCCTTGGAGTATAGGGTTTCTTAGGTCTAGAATAGTATATAGATGTGAAGTCATCGATATGGTTTCCTCGTTACGATGGATGAGGTTGGTTTGTTTAAAGTTCCGTGGACTCGGGACGTTTGACGCCTTGAACTTTATTGTGCTATCACCCCGGAGATCGATCATGTTTACAAAAGCGAATAGCCAATGTTTGTCATGATGACTGCATTTTAACATCTCGAACGGCTCGGAACGGCTGTTTGGACTGTCAAAGGCTTGTTCTTTTCTTCCCAAATAAGCTTGACGCAACGGTTGGGTACTGTGTGGTGGTGAAAAATCGCCTGGGAGGTGCAGGGTAACTTCAACGGCTGAGACGAAGTTGCCTGTTCAACCAAATTAACGTGCGCCACGCCAGACGCAAATCAGTCCCACAAGGTGGGAAAAGCAATACAACTCCTCAAGACGCAAAACAAAACATCAAGAACAGTTTTGACGGTCCTCTCTCTTATTCAACTGATCTTCTGGACTATTTATTCGTCTAAATTTTGGGGACAAAAGATATTCGCAACAGCGTATGCTAATATTCCACATCGCTCCGCGGCTGTCCGTCAACTGCTGCCATCATGGACCCCGCACCCAAGCGTATCAAGCTCGACCAAGAGCCTAATCCACAGCGCTTGTCATCTCTCGAATTATCCTCCAGGGAAAGAGTTGGAGGACAGCCCCACTGCCAATGCATTGCCGTCCCACGCGACAAAGCCAGGTTGCGTGACCATAATGCGAAATATCACTTCGACGAATTTGTCTGTAAAGTGTGTGATAGGGGCTTTCAACAACGAAACCACCTTCAACAGGTTAGGTTTCATATATCATCATGTTTCTTATCTCACATCTTTACAGCACAATAGGACGCACGATGAGAGACCGATACCTTGTCCTGGCTGCGAGACCAATTTCGAGACTCGCTCGGCGATGATGCAGCCCTTGGAATGCGACTCTTGTCAGAACAAAATGAGGGCCCGGCATATCAAGGAGGCTGTACAGAAAGTTGAACATTGCAGAACTTTCCTTGAAGACTCCACGCTAAAGTATAAATGTCCAGGCTGTGAGAAGAAGTTTATTCACCTGCATCTTCTCTTCTCTCACTTGGAGAACAGACGTTGTGCCTTACGGAATTGGTTACAAGAGACCAAAGTCGATGACTTGCTCTTCGCCATGGAGTATCCTGACGACAGTGGCAAGAAAAGAAAATCTGTTAAGTATCAGTGTCGCTACTGCCACTTCTATACCTGGTCAGAAGAGGCTTGCGGCAAGCACGGCTCATATATGCACACGAAACAATTTTACACATGGTGTAAACCATGCCAGAAGCAGTGCGAAAGCTATGAGGATTACTACCAACACCTCTTGGACACACCACAGCACTTCCCATGTACCTTCTGTGGTGAGAAGGATCTTGAACACCAAATTTGGACAACACCAATCTTTCAAGACTTTGGCTCTCAGGAGGCTTTGGATGCACATACCAAGGAAAAGGAGCATCGAATTTGTGTTCCGTGTAATAAGCCGTTTATACACAGAATACTGCTCGAGACTCACGAAGAGAAATTCCATGAGCCTGTTTGGCCATCCATTTGCAAGTCCTGCGATCAGGCGTTCCCAGACGAGGCAACTCTTCAAAAGGTATGCTATCCACCACACCAGGAAACTCATGAAAATCGAGAAACGCCCCGTGCAATCCAAGCCACTATACTCATCTGATCAGAGGCGCGAACTGGATTGATGTCAGATCCTTGTCTTTTACCAATCTACAGTATCAATGCTGTTATCCACGACGCTTCTCGAATCCCATGGCTTTCAACTGTATCGTACCATCTGCTAACATCTCTACAGCACCAAGCAACGCATGGAGATACACCAATCGGATGTCTAGGCTGCACAGAGAGGTTCGGATGTTACTCCCTCATGTTCAACCATCTAGAAACTGGCAAGTGCAATTCAAAAGCAGGCCAAAAGACCCTCAAAATGCACGTCAGCAACATCTACGCGCGACACGCGCAATTTGACGAGATTAATAAGTACATGTATCTGGACTACAAATGCCCGAAATGCAAGGAAGAATTCCCCTGCATGACCTTGCTGTTCAATCATCTCGAAACCCGGGCTTGTCCGCTAAGGAATTGGAAGGACTTCACGGAGGTGAACAAGCTTCTGTTCGAGCCATTGAAACAGACTCTTTGGGCAGATCGCTCATGTATCGAGTGCAACAAGTCCTTCAATGATTCAGAGCAGCGAAACGAGCATATGCGCGACCACCACGAGAGCACCTTTTGCTTCATGTGCAATTGGCATTTTTCATCGAAAGATTCGCTCGCCTTTCATATGAGGGGGTTCAAGCATAATGATAAGTATGGGTGCATTGAACAGCGTCGTTGTATCGAGTGCGAGTCAAACCCGATATTCAACAGCGAATGGGCGCTTTACGACCACTCGTGGAAGGAACACCAATGCTGTGAGGTTTGCTCATGGGTCTTTGACCACAAGGAAGATCTAGTCAAGCATGACAAGGAATGTCATTTGATATGCGACGAGTGCCATAAATTTTGCGACAGCGAGTGGGAACTTTTCAAGGTAAGTGTTGAACCTTGGAAGCGGTGGCTTGCTGACTTTTGAATTACAGCATCTTCGTGAACATAACAAAAAGGTCCCTGTGAAACCAACTTGGAAGGGATTCGAGCGGGTGGCTCCACCCCAAGGATCCCCAGCACCGAATTCAGGAGAAGCCTCGTCCACGCCCAGAGAGAGCCGATCGACTTTGGAAAGCTCAACAAAGGGGCCATTATCTGCCAAAGGGCAGCCGCTGATCATACGGTTTTTGACAAGGGCGTAACATTTGAAATGGGTTTTGAAGATGGGGAGAGTTGGTAAGAAGGTGACGCTGAGCAAACAGGCTAAGCGTTGTGCTCTTCGTCTCTGAGTTCTCGATGCGTGTGGCCACCGCTCTGGCGGTGGCTGGATAACTACTGGTAGTACCATGGTTGAGCTCTCCCGGTTTGAGACGCGGTCACAGAAGTCGGACAAACATTGGTTTAATGGATGCAACACAGGATAGCAGCCACCTTGTTTGATTGAAAAGGAGGAAGTTGAAGGTTGGGACGGTATCTCGTTTTTAATTAGATAATAATTAAGGATTGCAAGAAACATGATAGAAGATCTCCGTTCCAACAGACCCGTTCAGTCTCGTGATGAGTGTTTTCGCCATTTGTGGCAATGTATCGAGGATAATGGAAAGGTTTAGGGTAATCTAGTTGTAACGCAGTTGTCTGTTCAACTAAATTAATACTGGAACGTTCCGCTTTTGAGTATCTCTAGTCCACGAGGGAAAAGGAATACAAACCAAAAAGCTTCAAGCGAAACAATTGTAATAGTTTCAACCGTCTATTTCTCATCTGAATCAGTAAACTGTCATCATGGAGTGTCCGCAAAAGCGCAAGCTCGAAGAAGAACTCAATCCACACAGCTCATCCCCAGAGCAATCCCCCAAAAAGAAAACAGCAATCAGGTATTATTGTCCCAATTGGGGTTGCAAAGAGTCGTTCGTCCAAGAGAGTGAAAATGAGAGTCACATACAACAGGCACATAAGAAAAAATACTGCTTTGCCTGCGATAAGTACATTTTTACAAAGTCAATTGACCAGCACAGATACGACGTTAGCGATTTGGAACGTTATTATTCTGGCACATTTCGTTGCAGCCGTTGTCCAAAGAAAAAGCCCTTCGATAAAGAGCTGCGTTTAGTGATACACGTTCAGTTGTACCACGACGGGTGTGCCCCTTGCGGGAAGTACTTCAAGAATGACGACGCATTATATGACCATTTCTATGATGTCCACCCCTTATGCCGGGGTTGCGGCTCGAGATTCCGCGACTTTGAATCGCTAGAGCTTGTAAGTATATCTTCCTATCGCCATACTATCTCTTCCTGACAACGTCTGGCGGCATCAGTCAAAGCCTGCGAGAGGATGCCGTCGGCCGATACCGACTGATCGTCCAGCACTACGAAGAAGGCGACCTGCACGACCTGCAAAACCTGTCACAGCAACAGCCACGGCAGCCATTACAACTGAAGCTTCTGCTTCTCTTGACCTTGGAGGACAGCAACCAGCAACAGATCCGACAAGCAAAGATATATCTAAGTTGGTCATTCTCACGAATTCAGCCAACATGACAGGGCAAACACCTCACCCCATTGACGATCGCCCTGAATTTCAGTGTCGTTACTGTGACCATTACCGTACCCGGTCGGCAGATGAGCTTGACCAACACTGCAAGGCCGAGCACGATTGGAAATATGCCTCATGGTGCGGAGTGTGTCAGGAGCAGTTCTCTGATAAGTATGCCCACAATAGGCACTTTGAGGGATCACCGAACCATTTCATATGCACGGTTTGTGAAGTCGAACGCCATCACCACTTGAGACCCTATTCGATGTTTAAGCTCGAACCTCGGGATCATGGGTCACAGGAGGCTCTGGATAAACACAGGAGGTCTCATCATGTTCGCTGTGAGCTTTGAAATATATGGCTCTACGGAAAATCAAAAAAGTCTCTTAATAAACATAGAGAGAGACACCATTGGTCGATTATGTGCAAGACGTGTGACAAGGCATTCTCGGACAAGGGGGCCTTTCGGAAGCTATGTAATTCGATTTAATTAGCAGGCTAATCCGAAGTGTGCTAACACAACTATTTGCTCCACAGCACAAGAACTCCTCCAACAAACACAAAGAGCGATTTGAGTGTGTGGGATGCACATCAGAGTTTGATCTCTACTCTTCCATGTTTCAACACCTAGAGTCCGGCAAATGTGATTCGAACATAACGGGGAGTGATCTCAAACTACACATCAACAATATTTACAGGGGAAATACCGAAGATGAGGCGCTGCACCTGGACTATCAATGCCCGTATCTGGGATGCAAGAAGAAATTCGCGCACATGAGCCTTCTATTCCAACACCTCGAAGACCGGGAATGCTCGCTGAGGGGATGGCGGTATCATACTTCCCTAAAGAAGAGATTACTCGAGCCTCTTGAAGAGCTCATCTTGGCACCCCTGAGATGCACCAAGTGCGACGAGTACTTTGGAGTGGATGAGCGAGATGAGCATATAAGGGATGAGCACGACTCCTTATTCTGCTTCATATGCAACCAGCATTTCTCTTCGCGAGCGGAGCTTGGCCTTCATATACGCCACAAGATCCAGGACCCAGGCGGACAAGGGCCCGAAGACCGCAGGTGTGACTCTTGCACTGATGAACCGGAGCTCTACAGAGGCGAGGGCAAGTTTTATCATCATATGTGGACAGCACATATTTGCTGTGCCGTTTGTGCGCTTGAATTTGACACGAAAGAAGATCTTGTCGAGCATGATATGGAGGTGCATTTCAAATGTCATGTCTGCTGATACCTCTATAGATCCTCTTACTTTAAAACGGGTAAGTGTCTAGTTTCTGAACCTACGAATCAGGTTTACTGACATTTTGATTACAGCACTTCCTTAAACATCATCTGGAGTTCTTGAAAATAGAGGTTTCGACTTGGCGAGGACCAAAACCGGCTGTGGCAGACGAATCTGCAGACTTGAACTTGATGATGATGCCAGTGGGAAGACAGCCGTTGATCACAGGGTTTTTCCGGTAGTAATGGACCTGCTTTTTTAAATTGGGGGTTTGAAACTGGGAGGTTGTAAAAGGGAAATAGGAGTTACATGGTACAGATTCTGGGCTATCTTAATGATCGCTTGGTTCTCGGTGCTCTTGGTCACGCCTTACGCGACGGTCAACTGTTGATACCATCATGGTAGAGCTCTTCTGCTAAAAGAATACTTTACTTGAGTAGAACATTAATTCATAATGAGTCAATATGGCCTTATTGGAACACTGCCAGTCTGCCACAGTTGGAACGTCAAGTAATCATGGGGAACACCCTTGCATCTCCTGTTGATCCATGGGTCTAGAAGCCCGTCAAAGTATCCACTACGGGATCGGGCGCTGTACCGGTTGGAAATACTGGTTATAGAACAGTGCTATAGTGGTAAACCTATTCCGCCAGCAGGCATGGCAATAGAGACCACAAGAATTCCGTAAGAGATTGGCAGAGATAATTGAATCTTCAAGCAAATTGATCCTTACCGTCTGTTCCGGTGAATTGCTTGGCCGACCAACGAGGGTCTTTGCGCGCCACGCTGATGAACTTTCTTTTTCTTGTTATGCTAATTTAAAAAGCCCAACTCCACTCCTTATCGGCAGCAACTTCTCGACCTGACAACAAACAAACGAACAGACAAACAGAAAATGGCCGACACAACGAACCAAACGACAGCAGACTCTTTCATTTGCAAGCTCTGCGATAGGTCTTGCGTGTCCAAGGAGGCATTGAAACGACATCGCCGCAAGCACAATGCGGCTTCAAAGACTGCCCAGACCAAGGACGAAGCTACCAGTGCTCATCCTTGTACAGCCTGCAAGAAATCCTTCAACTCTGAGTTAGCTCTCAGAAACCATACCGGTGCCAAACACCCAGGCAGCAAGACGGAGACAAAGCAGCCGTCACCCAACAATCATCAAGTTCCAGCTACGACCACCCCCTTTTGCACCATTTGCAAAAAGGAATTCTTGACGGAGAATGGCTTTGGGCAGCATATGAGAGCGAAGCATTCTCTCTCTCCTGATGCTGCGGTCGCGAAGAAAATCCAGGCGACTCAGACCAGGGACGAAGTTGTTCCCCAAGCCAAGCCGTACTCGTGTGGTCTTTGCGGAAAGACATTTGGCACCAAGCAGGGGAAGGACTGCCACAGGAAGTCGGCGCACCCTGGCCAAAAAATGACTCGCCCTCCACCTAACTACAGAAACCGCAGAAATCGTTCAGAGAGCGACGTTGAGGGTCCCGTCTACATGTGTTTCGAATGCACCGAATTCTTTCGCGATCCTGCCAGCCTTCAACGTCATCAAAAGACGAGGCGAGGCTGTGAAAGGCCTGTCACCCGAGCTCTCCTCGACCAGCATAAACGTCGAAATCAAGAAACGGCCATCCCCACGAACAAGCCGAAGAAGGAAGATAAACGCGGCGCACAGAGCCTGACAGACGACATCCCATGCATTGGTGAATCATGCGAATGCGAGGAGCGGTTCAAGAAGGCATCTGATATGATGTTACACATCGAATCAGGAAATTGCACTGCTTGGGAGGCCGACGACATGTGGTTGACGTTCCATGTCGACGATATGACTGACGAGTCCCGTAAATTCTACGACGTTGAGAAGGAATGCTTCACATGTCCTGAATGCAAGGGCAGC
This sequence comes from Fusarium multiceps, assembly GCA_028416715.1. Taxonomy (NCBI): domain Eukaryota; kingdom Fungi; phylum Ascomycota; class Sordariomycetes; order Hypocreales; family Nectriaceae; genus Fusarium; species Fusarium multiceps. Next base: position 664,233 of record JAQPZZ010000015.1, on the reverse strand, counting down.
ACATTCAAAAACTTTACTTCTCTGATCCTGCATGCCGAAGGTGATTCTTGCAGTATAAATCCTTTGAAGGGACCGTTGCATGACGCTCTTTGGGAGATTCCCGACTTGTGGGATAGTAGTGAAGACGAGTATGGATACGAGACTGGAGACTCCGATGAATACGACGTTGAATATTCCGACTCCGATTCAGACGCCTGGTGTAGGGATGATAATCCTTGGGATAACGGTTTCAAGGGTCATCCTCAGTTTCAGTATGAGTTTAGCGTTGACGAAATGGCAAGGTACGGCTATTAAGGAGATAGATGAGTTGAACCTCGTGTCAATATCTCTATCTGGATGGATCAAGTTTACATATCACAAATCCAAGCGTCCTTGGGCCCAGGTCCATGAGTACATATATGTAGCTGTACGATAAGGAGGCAGGTGTTTATTAAGACACTAGCGAAAAGTGCAGCAAGTTGGAGTTTGAGGAACTGAGTGAGCTTTTCGCACACGCTGAGGAGGGAGGTTATATATCTTTCAACGACTTGAAGAGTATTCTTTTAAGCAGACTTGGAGGTGGGTAAGATTGATCCCTCTGGGTGGTGATCAGGACTTGAGGATTAATATTTAGTGTTTGTATACTTTGGGTATTTGATATTGTAGCTCCAATCAGCCTATAGACTTAAACCTAGGTGCAGGACCCTTGACGCTGGATAAAAATTCAGAAGAGATAATAATACTGATAGAGAAATAGTTATCAATGACAGGACTTCTCCAGAGCGTATAATAATTTGAACTTTCTGTTCAAGTTTGGTTTGCAAGTAAGACCAGGGAATTATTGAGGATAATAGAGACTTACGCCTCGGAAAAACTCAAAAAATGGTCAAAAGAAATAGAGGATAATAGAGACGAATATTATAGGATAATGGTTACTTTACAAGAGGTAAATAGGATAAAATCTTTTACTTCAATAAGACATGCCTCATCAGATTCAGAGCCCATCCTCACTTCCAAAATATGGGGAATATATATCCCTGTCTCTCTAGAAGCCCGTTGAGTATCCACTACAGGTTCCAGAACAACGTTATAGTGGGCATATCCTGTCACGCGGTCGTAAAAATACTTGATCCACCAGAATCTCTTACATTTAAAGGCTATAAAAAGCTAGTATTTTATTAGTAAATAAAATAATAAAAATACTATTCAAAAGCTAAAGCTTTGAATATCATTACTATATATTTATATTCTATTTATATATTATAGTAAAGTAGAAATAGGTCTATTAAGAAGAAGGGTTAATTATAAGGTCTCTTAGCTACATACTAAATCCTGATTTTGGTGGATCAAGTATTTGTACGACCGCGTGCCTGTTCCACGGCGCACGGGTTGATCTGGTAATGGGGACCATGAAAATCTCATCAATTAAGACCAGCAGAGATATTCTGAGTCTTTAGGACACCGTTTCTGAATCCTTCTGTTCCCCTCAGTTGCTTGGCCAGCCAATACTTGCAACGCCACGCTTATGAACTTTCTTTTTGTTTTGTTTAGAAGTCCAATGTGTGGGGCATAGCGGGCCAATCCATCGATTCTAGGGAGGTCACCCTGTTACAACTTTCCTCTTCTCCCTTCCTCTCCCTCTTCCTCTTCATCACACCGCAACATCAACATCAACACCCAACCAATCCAACAATGGCAGAGAAAAAAACACCGGCTCTCCGGTTTCCGGTCTGAGCCGTTTGTTTGCGAATATAACAAATCATTTCCTTCCATGATTTCGTTCACGCAACATCAGGAAGACAAATGTGCCCCTTCTACACCTACCCCCCGAGCAGCTTTTTGGATTCATGAGCCTGCTACCACCCGCTTTCGTTCTGATGACCATGGAGCATCCTCGCTGTTTATTGCCTTCCGTGCGAAACACCTTTCGTCTCTCAGCGGCAGCTTGACTTACATAACAAAGCCACGCATGCGCCCTTCAAGAAGGGCAAGAATAAAGTCAGCAAGACGGAGCTGATGAAGCCTTTTGCACGCGGTGGGAATAACTTGGATCTTCTGAACCAAGAGATTCTAAGTCGTGTTGGGAAGCAATTCTTTGAAAACTCAAAGGCAAAGAAACAGACTGAGAACAAACAAGATGAGAATGAACCCCGCGAGAATAAGCAAGATGAGAAAGAGCAAGACGAGAGCAAGAATCCCCCCGCTGAGAAGAAGAGAAGGAACAATCGAAAGGAGCGGAAGCCTATTGAAAGCACAAAGTCTGGGGTCGAGCAGCGCGGGAAAGCGCCTGATGCTCATGGCTTTAACCGCCCTGTTTGCGACAAGAGCTTCAGTCTCGAATCCGCGTTGGGACAGCATCGAACAATGAAGCATGCTTATACAGAAAATGTTACCGAGGAGGCAAAGGTGGCTACAGAAGTTCCCACCCAACCCCAAGTGGCATCTACTTTACCTGATAAGAAGAAAGGCAAAGAGAATGGACCTGCTGCCAAGATCAAAGCCGCAGCAACGCAACGAGAAGCTGGAGAAGCTGGAGAAGCTGCTGGAGAAAAGGCTCTGTATTGCGAACCTTGCAACAGGTCCTTCGGCAGTAAATTTGCCCTTAACGCGCATACGCGCACGAAGCATGGCCCTCAGAATGATGTAAAACGGACTACTAAGCCCAGTTACCATTGCGACTTGTGCGAGAATAAGCCTCGCAGGGGTTATTACAACTAGCATGGCCTCGAGAAACATCAACACCAGAAGCACGATGTACCTATACCCGTGCGTCCCTGGCCTTGCAAAAGTTGCGACAGGTCTTTCGACACTGATCCCCAACTCAAACACCACGAACGGAGCCAGCATCGGGTTTTCAGGCAGAAAGAAGTTCTGTCTGCTGAGACAACTTCACCTGAGATTCCCGAGGAGGAAAAGACTGAGGATATTACCGAGGCCAAAGTCGTAGAGGCTCAACAGGATGCTGAAGAAGCTTTAAAGAACAATCCCCTGCATTGCATATCGTGCGACAAGACCTTTCGCGGTAAACATGGCTTTGACCAGCATCAGCACGATAAGCACGGCATAATCAAGCCCACTCACAATGCCAAGAAGGAGAAAGAAGCTGTATCTGAGGAACAAACCGAAGATGCCACCGAGAACAAAGTTACACAGACTCGAAAGGAAGTCAGAGAAGCTTCAAAGGACAATCCCTTGCATTGCCGAGCTTGTAACAAGACCTTTAGCAGTACACGTGGCTTTGACGAGCATCAGCGCACGAAGCATAAGAAAAAGAACTCCCAGAGGGATGAAAGGCCAGTCAATCGAGACTACGGCATATCTTGTGACATCTGCGGACAGAAGCGCTTCCTCACCCAGGATGCTCTCGACGAACATCAACGCCATATACACAAGAAAGACATCCCCACCAACAGGCCGAAGAGACTGGATAAGCGCGATATGCAGAAGCCCGGACACAAGATCCCATGCATCGGCGGGAAATTCATCTGCGGGACTCGATTCAAGAAAGCGTCTCACATGATGGTGCATATCGAAACAGGAAATTGCATCTCTTTTTATTCGAGCAAGAAAACAATTGCGGACAAATTCAGAGATGATATGGGTCCCGATGCCCATAAATTCTACAACGTCGAGAAGAAATACTTCCAATGTCCCGAGTGCAACGGCAGCGAGTTCAAGAATCTGAATACTTTGATCAAACACGCTGAAGATGGTCCTTGCAGTATGGATCCTTCGGATGGTCCTCTGTCTGATATTATCGACGCGATCCCTGTCAAAACTATGGCTGAATGTTTGGCTGAAGAATACAATCCCAATTTTGACGGTTGGAACGACTCGGACGACGCGGAAGGTTCGGATTACTGGTACGATTCCGACGACTCGGATGAGATGGATGCCTTTTATAGGAATCCGGATCCTTGGGGGAATGGTTTTCAGGGCCACCTTCACTTTCAGGAAGACTATGACATTGCTTTTTTGGAAAGGCACGGATATTACTGAATATAGGGGTTGAACCTTTTGTTATTGTCTTTCTCATATTGATCTAGTTTACAACACATTTTAATATATGCATTGATTCATTATTATCCAGAGCTTGAGAACAAACTCTCCCCAGTTTTGAAGTAAAGCTGACGGGTTTTCTGATAGTAACCTCCATAGACAATGTAGCTCGACGATCTTGTTGACGATCGTGGTGATCAATGTCCTCTACGTAGTAGCTCACCATTGGTACGATCACTATGACTTGATCCAAGAAATTTAGTGCACAGGAATGGTTGGAAAGCAGAATGTTTCAACATCTTGGCAGCTGCAAAGCATTGTGTCAACAAGAACAGCATTGCCTAATGCACAACAATCAAGTGAGGTACCTGTCCCAGAAGAATGGTGGCTATGGGATGATCTGAATACCAGGTCTTCCAAGTCGCCGACAGGATATCTATTCCAGGTCAGGGGGATAACAGATTCTACAGTTTCAGTAGATAGGCAAGTTGATTCATGTAGACTGGCACTTGGGAATGCAAAATCTGAATATGTTTGCTCAAGGATGTGGAAAGATTGAATCTACCATGTACGGTTGACTAGAAGGTAAGCTCGGCAGAGTGATATCATTGAATCAGCGCCTGAAATACCCAAGGTTTGGAAAAACAACCGTAATCTCTCCGAGCTCTGCTCACTTTCGACTTTTCTATACACTGCAAAACAGCATAAATTTCTCTTGTTCTCCCCAGGATTACACATGTAGATTCGTGACTTCTCTTTAAACATGCACATCCCATTGTTGCCTCGAAACTCTCAACGAACTCGAAGTAATCCAAGCTGTATGTAGCTCGAGCCAGACCAAGACTCCTTTGGAGATCAATGCTGATACTATCAATAGCCTTATACCTGCTCGGTTCCTAATCCTCCTCAGGTCCAGCTCTACTGGTAGTCCTACTCGTTTCTGCTTAGTGAGGATAGCCACGAGACTGATTATAGTATCGAGGAAAGACCTGGCTCAAGGATGATAACATGATTTCCTACTGATAAAAGAAATTTAAAGGGCGAGTGAGCATTATACTGACTGAAAAATTGATCGTTATCACAACGTCCTTGAGAGCTACGGAGTTCATGGGACACTCTCGCTTAACCATGAGCCCATATATAGTTCATCAGACCTGCATACCTACCACTGGTAGCCAGGCAGGTAGCGACATGTTGCACGGTCATCGCGATGCATAGCGTCTTCTGGGGTATGGACTTCCTCCTTGGCCGTTCCAGCTAAAGGTTGTGTGGCCTATACATCGGACGCTATTTGGATCTGGACAGTAACACATCCGTATATATTCGCAAATGTGTACTTAATAGAATCGGACACAACATTCTGCTACGTAGACATTGAACGCCGCGTCTGGCAATCGCCTTGGTACGTTCATCAACATGCAGCAAAGACAAAGCCTGGACTTGGGAAACTTTGAGACGTGAAGAATGCTGCATCGGGTACGCGGGCACCTTTCATTCGCCCACTTGCCCATGACCTATGTATCAATTGTATGATCTGTTTCTGTATGAGTTCATGTGCAAGTCGTCGAATTCTCATCGTGCAGTGTAGTTCATATTGACGGCATGTTTGACGCCCACAGCTGCCGTTATGAAGTCACGGCTCCAGGTCCGGAGAAACTCGTTGCATTCATCCATGCTTGAGAATAGAAAAAGGCCAAAGAATATGATTGCGCAAAGTTCGTTCAATTGAAAGGGAACACTACCACCTGCTCACCACGTTGTAGCCAGAAGGCATGTGAATAGCGTCTCAGGCCGCAGACTCGTCCAGTTTCAACTCTCCCCAAGTAATAAATATCGCATTATTGAAGGCTGACGAGCCCAGCATGCGGACAACCCAGCCAATAGCCAAGGCGCCAATCTGGGCAAGGTTCAAGATTGGGTACCTTTAGCCGACGACGGGCCAAAAGAGACAACTGATTGCCCGAGTTGGGAGTCGAGACCCATGTCAGAGTCGTATATTGGCTCGATAAAAGACTCAGCTGACTGAATATGTGGCACGGAAACGGGAATGGAAGTGTAATTGTTGCTGCAATCACTTAATAATTACATCGTCATTAACTCGTATGCGTGTCCTGCTAACGCAAGCAAGTTCTTTGCATAAACAACAGGCAGCCGAGGCTTGCACTGCGTATAGACAAGCACAGCACTTGGCTCTACGCTTGCAAAGGCTTGTCGAGTGCTGAGCCAGTCACTGTGAGTATGTTCTGGAAGACACAGACAATGACATTGACATTGACAGGTGGGTTTCCCTCGACGGTGGACCCTTTGAACAACTCCGCCCACCCATCCGGGGCCGTCCATTTAAATCCCTGCCGCCCAGACTGCTAACTTGAATGTCGTCAGCAGCTGAACAATAAACGGACGTGTCTTAGGGCCGTCCCTGTTCATGATTGAGCGAGTTTCGGGTCATCTTAGATAAAGAGATCACATGCCAGATTACATGCCCAAAGAGAGATGCATCTTAAACAATGTCTCACTTCAGGTCTCAGATAGCGCGAGTCTAAGAATCTTCAATGGAATCTTGAGAGGTCATCGCAATACGGAAGCAATTCCGTGGTCACAAGTGCCGGTAGAGACAGAGTAAACGCCGATCCTGTAAAACACCACGATTATGACCGAAATGAAGATGATGAGGTACGCGGAACAAGAACGTCAGATGTGTCGCGTAATGCCAATGACCGCCAGGGTATCATTAGAATCGAACCATGTTGACATACGCCGTGACTGGGTGGTGGAGGGCAATTTGAGTGGAGGTCCGTCTTTGGCTGACAGTTATCCAGCTGCGAGAGAATCGAACAACGGCCCGAACGCCGCAAATGAGTTGAGAACAAACCACCATTCCAATTTGCGACACAGTGCTTGGGAAACGAGGCTCCGGCCCATTTCGTCCTCTGTTTTGAGATACAGTATCTGGACAGCAAATCATTGATTGCCCAAACATGCCGTAGCGCAATAACTTTAACTCATCAATCACAAGGATTGCGGTCCGCCATAGCCATGAAGATAGCCTTTTATAGAAGACGGCGCGGTGCCAGCCGCCGTCATGCATGCTATTTAACGCTCGGCCTCCATCGAGATGACAGTCATGTCAATCGGGTAGACGTGCAGATGTCAATTGTAACCCTCCGGTAGTACTTGGAAGCATTTCCTCCGAAACAGAATTGCTTTTGATGTTGCAGATTTCCATGTCGGAGATGTGTTGCAGGTGAATTTGGTCGATGTGGAACATCTTAGAACAAGATACCGGCGTCCAAGACCGTCCCCGCTAAAACCCCCCAAGTCCAGCACAGGGCAAGCCAAGTCAATATCCTGGGAAAAGGGGCAAGCCTCTAATGGAGGTAATTTGCGTATCCACAGTATCAAGATGTTGGTCTTGTTTGGACATCCAATGTAAAAGACAATAACTCCGATAAGGCTTGAGGCGAAGAAAGGAGAAGGGGAAACTGCTGCCAAGAGGTGGAAACACAGTTTGATTGCAGATAGTGTAAGTGGGCTTTGGCAAGCTGTTGCGGTGCAACATTCATTGTTGACATTGTGGTTCATGCGGATTGCCTTCGTATTTGTGTCGTTCTGTAGTCGACCCCGAGCCTGTGTTCCTTCCCCAGTAATAGAGCACAACCCGCTGTTAGCTAGATACCTTGAATGCCAAGTCTGCAGAATGAGGTGCGTCTCTAAGCGATCCGTTTAGCTCGTAACTCGTATATTCTGTGGTACCTGAACCGTGCTTCATGGGAGATTGTGTCTTTCTAAGAGAAGCATGGAGCAGGCAAAGACCCTGGGAATCCCAGAAGATCGAGAAGCTTAGAGGACTTGCAAGGCAATAGATGGCGCGATGCGCTTCAGCCGAGGTTTAGTGAGACTCCGGGATAAACATGCCTGGGGAAGGGCACTGGCTGAATGTTTAGGGGTCCAGTGTCGTAGCTCAAGGCATCCGTCAGGGGATGGTCTCAGTGAGGGATTCCGACACAGAATGGGACACTGAAAGTTGATGATAACTTCATGTTTGATCGCTTCGAGAATCAGCGAATTCGCACAGTGTTTTCAGGTTCCAAGAACACTGGCAACCCACAGTCGTGACCGTGACCGTCTCGTTCTGGCAGCGTGGAGCGTCAACGTGGAGTGTGGAATTGAATTGCTTGCTGGCAAGAAGGCCAAGAAACAAGGGAACAGGGCACCCCCCACACGTCGTCATTTCGCACTCCGTTATTAGCCCCGTTGTCGAATCAAAAGAGGATTGGACGGGGCGTCTGGGCGTTCAACGGACAACGGGCCACCAGTTAGCACCTTAACCAGGGCCAGGGGACATTTTCAAGGTACTCACTGACTTTGTCTGTAACTGCAATCAATGTTCGTAGTATCGTGAATTGTATCAAATAACAAGGTGACGAGAGATGCGATTGAATGGAACTGAAACAAAAAAGAATATCAGGACTGCTTCTGTTCGGAACAATCAATCCGGTTACAGGCGGCTGTCTCTAATTAACATCCCGAAATCGCAGAAAGTTCTAGGGTCATTCATTCAACCTTAGAACCGGCAGGTACGTTGCAGGCACCCTGCACTGTAGATTGTGTTCTGCCAAACGAGATACTTGAGTGAGAAGTACTCACTTTTTAGCCTGACCAGGCTGTCACCTAAACCCCCTCTGTAATCCCCCCCAACACGAATGCCGTAAACCAACTAGTACTTTCAACCAAGTACTCAATTTACCCGCAAGCCTCGATAGCGCCTGGCACCTGCCAACTGGAGCACCAAAAAGTCCAGTCCAAATCCCACTCACTCACTGGCCTGTGCCCACTGTCCTTGTCCACTCCCCACGGAACGACGTGACTTCCTCATTTGATTGATGGATGAGGCCTAGGCTTGCTTCGCTCCTTCTCCTTTCCCGCTCGCTCGGCCCTGGTTTTTTTCTCCCCCCATCCTAACGACCTAACCCAACCTATCCCGTCACGCCCTGACCAAGTCGACGACTCGTTCATCATCTTAACCACCACCTTTTCCCTTCCGGCTCTGGTTCTTTTTCCCCTTCTTACCTTTACGGTACCTCTTTCTATTATCCAACTCTCCTCTCGATAATCCCGTCTGCACTGCAGCGGCTTTGGTCACGAAAGCGTCTTCCCGGTCCGTCGTATCATCCCGTCTCGTCACCGACTTCTTGCGATTTTATTCCTCGCACTTTTTCCGTCCCTCCGAGACCCTCGCGTCGTTTATTCCCGACTAGAAGCGGCCCGTGGCGAGTAACCCTTGCGCTTCTTCCCCAACAAAGCGGCAACAGACATTACATTTACGAAGCTTAAATCAATTTCTTGTCTTGGGTGAGTCGAATTTGTCGACGCACAGGATCACGGGCGATATGTCAACGTGTTGCGACGACGAGGGGCTTTGCGAGATTTTGGTGGTGCTTTTTTGATGGATCCTTGTCTTAGGTGGCCGATGCTGCGCATCTTGACGTCGGCCACGGCGGCAAATTTCCTCCACCATCTCCTATTGTCGCCCTTCTTTGTGACATTGTCGTCGCTCTACGCTGCATTCTCCCGTCGCAAACTGTCGTCATCCGGTATCACAGTCACAACAAGCTAACCAGGCATTTTTTCTGGATAGATCCTTCCAGTGCGAAATTTGAGATACCCCGAGCCGAATCGACTGCTGCATCCCGGTTTTCCCCATCCGAACCCGAAAGATCATACAATATGTCCTACTACGACAACCCTCAGTCTCAGTGGTCGTCCTCGACCCAGAACAACTGGGAGCACCAGGGCTCGACTACTCCGGTCCGCGCAGGTACGCCGGGGGGCAAAATACCTCGAAATGGTTCTTTTATTAACCCTCCTGCTCGTTCAGGCGCCAGCGGCCCTCAGCCTCAGGATGACTACGCCTTCTCTTATCAATTTGATGGTATGTGAAACCGTCCTGTGGAATGGTTTGCTGGAATAGATCGCTACTTCAATCCCGTTGCTTGTAGCGATGTGATTTGCATCCTCCATCCCGGACAAGACTTCATCTCGGCAGACAGTGTTGACAAAAGCTGACTAGAAATTGCAGAGGTCGACCGAGCTTACGAGAACTTGCAGAAGTCTGGCAAGGGTTATGGAATGGGTGGCCGCCGTGAGTCTATGATCCAGCGTTCTTTCAATTCCGCCCGAGGCCCTGACACAATCGGGCGCCCCGGTATGGCGAAACGCTGGAATCAACAATACTAACAACGCTCGTTGATAGACTCCCGTGGTTCCCATCACACCCCCGGTTCTCGCCCTCACTCCGTGAACAACTTTGATGATGCCCGCGGCTCTCAGGGACCCAACCTTCAGAACTTCTACGCTAATCAGCGTCACCAACCTTCACGAGGCTCCAACGAGGCAGAGCAGGTCATGCAGGCTAAGAGACGGATGGCAGCTCAACGGGAGCGTGAGCTTCGAAACCTGCACACAGAGCAGCAATATCAGCGAAGTAGGCCTCCCTCTACTGTGTAGCACATTCAACTATCGAAAAGAAACAAGATGGCATATAGAGAAAAATAATGTGGCCATAGGCGGCCGAAAATGTCGTTGGCCCAGACGCCGCTCGTGTTTCTTCCCTTTCAAAAACCTTTTGCACCACATGTAATATTGTCGAGTTTGTTGAGCATGGGCTAACAGCTTTTCTACGTAGCCGTCCTTTCTGAGGTGCCCCTTCCGCCCAACAAGCACATGTCCGAAGAGGAGACGCGAGACTTGATTGCCCGTCAGCGAAGTGCCCTTTATGGTGAGGGACCCTTTGCTGAGAAGGCTGGATATGTCGATGAGACTGGAAACGTCCGCACTGGTGCCCCAGTTCCCAGCGGACCCTCAAGCCTCCGTGGCCCTTCGCCCCTTGCCTTTGACAATGTTGGTCGTGCTCCTCCCACTGGTGAAGCTGGTACTCCTGTCTCTTCTGGCGATGCCCACGGACCCCCCACCGAACCAAACTCGCGCCCTCAAAGCACCATCAGCCCCCAGGCTGCGGGTCCCGCAAACAAGGTCTTTGACAACGCTCAGAGTCGCACTAGCACTTCCAGCCCAACGGGAGGATCTCCTTCCCGAGACCTCACCCCTGGTTCCAAGGCTAACCAGGCCGGCGCTTCGGTAGCTCCTATCGGAACACGACCTTCTGGTACACCTACAAACACTTCGTCCAAGCGATCCACCACCCCCCTCGCTTCTCCTGGTGGCTGGGGACGCGGCAACGGCGTTTGGGGTCAGTCATCTGGTCTGGGTGCTCCTGCTAGTGTCTGGGGTTAGAAAGGTCCAGACAATAATGATAAGGAGTAGCAACATGGTTTGGGATTCGAACGTTGCATTGGGAACGGCGCAGAGGTAAACGCATTGCGGTCAGGATTGGGGACTTGTCTTTGGCAACTCTTTTTATGAGTTGGAGACGGCGCGAACATTAAAGGATACTCAGGTTTGGCGAGAATTGAGTGATGCGGTCAAGATCAAAGGTGTTGAAGGAACGGCATCAACTATGGAGTTGACATTGTTTTTCTCTTTTATGCGGTTGGAGGATACGACCTGGCGGTATAGGAGTTGCATTTGAACATCACAGAGGCGTCAACAGTTCGTCTCTTTATGCTTTGAGGGCAGGAAAAGAGTTTTCGGGTATGAAAATGATGGACAGGATGGAATTTGTTTCGGCTGTCTGGGTGACAGGCTTCGGAGCTTGACGATTCTGGGAGCGACAACTATATACCCAACAGGGCGGTTCTTACGGCGTTTACTCTGCTTACGACGACCGATCAGCTTGCGAAATCGACTACGGCATGTGTTAGCATCATCTGAGCGGCGCGTTCGGAGTACTTCACGATGGAGGCATCTGATTTGTCGGCGTGCATTCCATGGCTATGGAAATGACAGGAAGGGTATTTATGAGGGATCGTTTTACAACACACACGGTTCGGCGATTGACAAGGAGTGTCTTTATATACGACGGAAAAGCGACAAAACGACAAAAAAAAGCACAAAAAGGGCATCTTTCGGGGTTCAGGGTGGATAAAGGTTAGGGTGTATTCTCTTTCATGTCTCTCGTTTCTACCGGTTTATGGGGGGTTGGCTTCGGTTTGGGTCTGGTTATAGGGAACGTTTCTTTAAAATTGTTGTTTTCGCAAGGGAATGGAGAAATTGTTTTCTGACTTTGGGGTACGGCTATAGGAGGGTGATGTAGGGACAGTTAATTGTCAATATGAATGGTGATAAGGGTAATACAAGTTTATTACGGGGTTGAATGTTTGTGTCTGTTGATTGAGGTCATAGTCATGCATGAAGTGAGACATACGTACAGACTTGTGAGGTCGAGGGTGTCCTCGAGTTCTTCACAGCTTTAATCATGGAGCTACAGAGGAGCTAGGAAGATTCTCGAACGATAGATCTCAACTAGTTAACCTTATCTCGCGTTTATGTCGCGTTGCAAAGAGCAGTGTTACTCAAAAATGACGAAGGGACCAACAGAATTGCATGTGCGCGTCATGGGAATGTCTCGTCCCTCAACCAAAACCCCCACCTTGAAGCTCATCTCGGGGCTGTTTCTCCCCCCTCCCAATTATCAGTTTTCGGGGTCCCAACGTGGGGCAATCAAAGAGTCCCGTCTCGGCAGAAGTTCACACATTCATCGACTTGCAGCAATTGAGGGGAATGAATGACGGGTACACTACGTGACGCGACTCCTTTTTGTTTATGTTTTGGTACTTATAGCTCTTTTACCCCTCCTGAGAAAGTTCAATCATTGTTCGTTCTTTTGTAGTTCAATTATACATACTTACAGCGTTGACCATGCCTTCTTTTGACGAGAACAAAGCTTATGTCGAGCAAGAAGAGACCTTCTTTGACGACGGAAGAGAAATTGAGCTTTTGCATTATATTTATGGGAGAGATGATATCGATGAGCTGCGTGATTCGCCGGAGCGTGTGCTCCAGGCCATTGATGAGTTTGGTCGCACCAAGAAGTATCTCATGAATGTTGGTGAGGACAAGGGTAAGATTGTAACAGATCTTATCGCTGAAGTGAAGCCCAAAGTCATGGTATACTTCCTCCTTCTTACCTGGATTGAAGAGAAATACTGACAGTTGTAGGTCGAATTGGGCGGCTATGTAGGCTACTCAACCCTCCTCTTCGCCAACGCCGTCCGCAAAGCAGGAGGATCCCACTACTACTCCCTCGAGCGCAACCCCGAATTCGCAGCAGTGATAACATCCCTCCTCGACCTCTCCGGCCTATCCTCCATCGCCCGCGTAATCGTCGGCCCCAGCGACGCTGGTCTCGCGCGTCTTCACAAGAACGGCACCATCAGCAAGATCGACCTCTTGTTCCTAGACCACTACAAGCCCGCCTACACAACCGACCTTAAACTCTGCGAGCGTCTGGGTCTTGTTGGACCGGGCAGTGTTCTTGCGGCGGATAACGTCATCAAGCCTGGAAACCCGCCGTACCTCGCATATGTAAGGAGCAGTGTGGCTGAGAAGAAGGCGGCTGCGAAGAAGGGGAGCAATGGTGATGCGGAGAAGTTTGCGGATAGAACGGCGAAGCAGTATCTTAAGCGTGAGGGTGAGGAGAAGCTTAATGATGAGGAGGGTGATCCTTGTTTGGTGTATGAGAGTAAATTGGTTAACAGCTTTGAGCCAACTGGTGTTCCTGTAAGTTCCCCTCTCCCTTTCATTGAACAATTCACTAACAATTCAGGATGCCGTTGAGATTACACGGTGTACAGGCCGCGAAGATTAAGTTTACATTCCATAAAGCCATTTCAACAAAGCTTCTTCTGCCTCTCTCAATCACTCGCTCGAATGCCCCTCCTCTGTGAATTGCCCCTCAACACCACGCAATGCCCCTCACAAGCCGCTTGTGCGCCTCGCTCCATCATCCAATAAGAGCCACGCCCGGTTAGCTCAATCGGTAGAGCGTGAGACTCTTACGAGTACGCGATCTCAAGGTTGCGGGTTCGACCCCCGCATCGGGCTGTTCCTATATAACGATTTCTAACATCGTGGCATTCTTTTTTTGATGTTTTTGCTTAATGGTGATGTACTGCGTGTTGTTGTCCCAATAGAGTGATGCATGTGGTGATTCACTCCAGCCACTGACATGTTCTTGTAGGCGGGTGAATGTTTGTGGTACAATAAACAGAACTGGCGAACACAATGCTCAATCGGAAGTTCTTACTGTCAAGAACAGTTCTTACCTCAGATTTTCACCAATCGCCAGTATTCCCATCATGTGTCGCCTTCGTCCATGCGAGCATCGACTTTCAGCTAATGAGAGACGCTATTACATCCATCCATCCAATAGCTACCATGATCCCGTCAATCTGTCTGAGTTACAGGACAAATGCAATAGCCACATCGCCTAAAGTCAAGCATTAATCCCATGTGCTGGTACGAATGCGCGCAAGAGTGATTGACCTCAGCTTCACATGATGGACGCTCAGTTGCGGTCGGTCTATTCTACTGCTTCCTTCGCGCAGCCACATGGCCATTCGTAGATGTCACGAACAATATTTCCTGAGTATCAGGAACACACCTTGTCGTCTTGCGAACACCTACCTAGCTGACAATGGGTTTTTGGAACGATATGGGGATCCTGAGAAATGTGTGTAGCGGACTCTCAACAGCTGCTGCAAGTGCATCGCGCATCCTTTCCAAGAACAAGCCGCGGGATCAATGTATCGATCTGAATACACTCTTTCTTACTAGGTTGCTATTTTGCGAGGGCCTCTCGTCTCCGTCGACATTGCTCGTTGACTTCATGGTCCAAAGGGAAAGCTGGGCATGACGGTAGACAATTCGGGGCGCGGAGCAAACACAGGTAGTCTGTGCAATTTTAACGACAAACAAACCGAACCGATATACCCAGGTAGGCACCTCAGTGAGCCCATCATGAATGATAGGTTGTGATGTGGTATCTGCTCAATAAGCGGGTGCGTGCAGATTTGCTGAATCGACAGGAGGCGGAACAACTATTTCGTCACTCATGCTTTGAGGGACTAATTCTTCTGATATCCTAAGGATTTATGATCTTTCAGGGGCAACTTCCTTTGTTATTATTTCGCGACAGCTGATTGCCTGGGTAGGCTCCCTGGCAGCGACAGTGACAGTGGCAGTGGCAGACAACTGTCACGGAGAGTAAGGCGGACCATTACTGCACTACACCCTGCCACAGCAACTGTTCTCTTCTTCCTTTTTTTTTCCTCCTCTTCTCACATCTTTTTCTTTCCTACAATACCTACCGCATGGTAGCGAGAACTTCATAACCCAGCATGGACTCGGATCACGACGAAGAACACCTCGAGGAGGTCTCTGGAGAGACATCTCCAATAGAAGCATCACCTCCAAACGATCATTCAGATTCTGAAAGTAGTCTTTCTGATGACTCACCTGGCGACATCTCAACAGACGAAGACTCTCACGGCGGAGACGTCTCTGACCATTCACTGGGTCACGCCTCTACAGACGAAGCATCTTCCGACGATGAACTCCCTAGCGACTTTCCAGCAGATGACGAGCCCTCCGATGGCTCTGATTCGGAAGACGAAGTAGATGACTGGCCGCTGATCTATCCTACTTGTGGTTTATGCAGGTTTCATTTCGAGCTTGACGACCCTGTTTGTATATGTAAGCCAGCATACCTACGCCTTCAGACCATCTATCTTTCGCGTCCCCAGCCTCAGTCCCAAGCTTGCTCCAGCCGCCTGTACATAGGCGCCTGTCCTGTTTCACTTAGAGTTGCTTTGACTAACTCCGCTGTTCCAGTTGAGCCTAAAAGCCAGGATCTCCCATCCCTCTGGAAAGGCGTGTACATGTTACCATGGATGGAACCTGAAGGACACGGGGAGCAAGCATTCCATATAAGCTGTGTCGACATAATCGACTCCAGAGTCGATATATGGAATGATTTATCGCACAATGTCATCAGGCAGCTGTCTGAGGTTACCGGCACCTTGTCAAGTCTCATTGAACATCCCAAATCTTTGACAAGCCAGCGAGATCGTTGGCTTCGGAGTTCAATCACTGAAGACCTCCAGCATGCTCTGAAGAGCCGACTGCCCACCGAAGTATGCCAGACCATCGCCAGCTATTGCACGCAAGAACGAGCCGCTCAGATCATTCGGGACCTATGGCTTGGACGCATCCGACGTAGCGAAATGTCTATCATGATCCCTCTCGATGATCAGTTCCCGCTATGGATGAGCTATGTCGACATTGAAGGATGCCGGTACGTTGCATCTATATCTCGTTCCAGGCAATCTCAGAGTGACGAGCTATTATTCTCTCCCAAGGACTACGCCGGGTCGTCTTTCACTATCTACTTTTCCGAGGACTCTCGCGGAATACGACGAATTGTCATCAGAGAATCTGATGTGCCTCCCTTCATACATCGTGAAGAAGGTCTTCGCCAGGTCATATGCTGCCTTCACTGGAAGCTGCCTCTCTGCCTCCGGTGGAAGACTGATGTGAGTATGTTCTTGTGTATATTTGCTTTCTTATCTCACATCAATAGGGCGTCAAACTACGCGGCTTCGATGTCACATCCAACGAGACAGTCTCACCCGACTGGGACTTGAGACGTTGGTCGTCACTCCCCAGAGATCTAGGCACATTTCCGCAACCCCTGGCCATTTGTGATCTCTACGGTCAGAGGCGCAACTACTCCGACGGAATCCAAGCCATAGATTGGAACGCTCCAGGTATCTGTGGCTATTACTTCTATTTTGATGCCGCAGATCTTCGTGGCATAGTTGCAGTCACCTTCCAGGACTCGCGTACTTCTCATATTGATGATTTTGGTCAACGGGGAGACTCGGGGATCTACTTTCCCGTTGACGATGGCGAGCGAGTCTCTGAGCTCTGGATCCGCACAGGACAGTATGTATATGATGTACTTCCTATAGAAATGGGAACGTTAATAGTACGTCTTGTGTGCTTTCTTCGTTGAACCATGGACTGACAATGTTCTAGCTCCGGACAAGCAAGAAACGCAGTTGCGTTCTCGGTATCCATCAAGATAGCTTCTGGTCTGAGAATCACCCCGAAGAATCGAAGAAATTCACCTACAAGAAACTTGCAACTTTTCCACGAGTGGGTCGAACACGAATGTTTTACTCCAGACCTGGACTCGACTGGATTTGGCTGGCTTTTGAAAAGCCCACTAATCTTGAAGTATGGCTAGGCCATGGAAAGATAACCGCTTGGGCTGGTGATATCAGCGTCTCGATTCCAGCCCCGGACGACAGCTCAATGGTGGAATACGGTTCACACGGCTACTTTGCGACATCGGCTCCTCTCGATAGTGTCAGGAGTGTTCGTGCTTGTCGGGGTTGGATACGCCCTCACACGAGCCAAATTGTTGGTCTTCTCCTGACTTATACTGATGGCAGTCAAAGGTGCGTTGGGCAGGTCCGACCATATCATCTAGAAGCCCCGTTGGAGGTTCATTCAGATGCGATTTGGCTCGGCATTGGCCTCACACAGAACGTTTATCCTTCGACCACTGGAAGGAACTGGTTCCCTCAAGCTGGGAGAATCCGTTATGTTTATGTCACCGAACCACCTCACAGCGGTGTCTACGTATACCTCAAGGTGCCTATGAAAGGGCGTCTCGATTGGCGCTTTTGTCATTATTGCAGTGTTGTATCACATTTCGACAACGGCGCGTCGCGTGACGAGATGAAGGCAGTTTTGAGACACCAAAACCTCTTGCGCGAGTCTGAGAGGGAGACTTTCGACGTCGAGATACTCGCGAGGGGCTGAAGCTATCAGTTGTGAACAAGACAGGTGGGTAACAAAAGGTCCTCTTGCTCTAAGGTGCAACAATCATGACGCGCTTCAGGGTAATACGACTGGACAAATTGGCTTAGGAACAGTCAAAGAGCTGTTGAAAGTTGTTTGAGATCTATCAGAGTTGCTCAATCTCGATACGTCAAAGAAAGAATGAGTTTCCTTTAAACTAGTTTTACGAGGTAATCGCAAATTCACCAAATTGCAAGTTAACTAGATTGGTTCCCAAAACTTGACGTGATGCTTCGTAGACGAGAGCCCCAGATCGCAAGCGATCTGACATCGATGTTATGAAAGAGAATAAACATTATCTTAAATAGTACATCATCCTCAGCATGCGGCTCAACTGATAGATGATCACATTCCGCTTGCATCGAAGCTTTACCATTCGCGTTACCCTGCACCATTCGCCCCCATTCCAAACCCCTACTAGCGCCCCCGAACCCCCTGGAGTTTCATCTCAACACCACGTCTCATCTTTTTTCTGCGACTACAACAACTAACAAAAACGATTTCATCTCTATATTCTGCATCTATTCGCGTATCATCATCGACTGGAATTGTAAATAGCTATTTTTGCTACCCATTCTTGGCGATCAGGCTCGGCCCGCAAGCCATTCCCTCTCATAGTTTCACACTGTTCCATCTCACATCACCTCAGACATGCTCTCATCATTTACAACAAAACTCGCTCTCAAAAAAGCCGGTATACCGAGCGACATACTCTCATTTCCAACAGAGAAGCGCGAACCCAACAAACTTCGCAAAAACCCACCTGATCCATCTGAAGATGCGGACTCAAGCTGGGGTTCGTGGATGTCTGTCCGCTCTCTGCCTCTGACCGTGCAGCCATGGCTAACGCCTCCTCCCGCTGCTGTATCTGTCGGTCGCTTACCAGGCATCGGTGATAAAGCTCCTCTGGATAAGACTGGAAAGTTGAGGCTTGGGAGAAGGACGTTGCTTGTGTTTTTACGGTGTGTTGGTTGTGCATGTAAGTTTGCCATCACACGACTGGAGGATGCTTTACTAATAAGATACAGTTGCTCAAAAAACATTTATTAATCTACGCACAATGGCAAACCGCTATGGTGACGCACTAACATGCATAGCCGTTTCCCACGCCTCAGAGCAAGCAACAAAGAAGTGGGTAGATCTACTAGGCGGCGCATGGAGCGTGCGCGTAATAGTCGACGAAGAGCGAGCGCTCTACGCAGCATGGGGTCTGGGCACGAGTAGTATGTGGTACGTTCTCAATCCATCGACGCAAGTGCAGAGCTGGAAAGAGACGGGATGGTTGGGTGAGAAGGTAGCCGGTGCGATACAGGGGAAAACGCAGAAGCCCAAGCCGAAACCTGCTGCGACTGTGAATCCTGTCGAAGAGGAGGAAGAGGATGAAGGCCCTTTGACGACGATGGGGAATAAGTGGCAGGAGGCGGGTGCTTTTGCTATAGATGGGACGGGGACTGTTATTTGGGGTGGGAAAGCTGCGAGGGCAGATGATGTTATGGAACTTGAAGATGGTGCGAGAATCTTATTAGCCTAGTTGATACACAATAATAGCGTCAATATGAACTTTTGGATAACAATAAGTTATGGGGAGACATTTGGCTTCCGATCTTCTACTTCGGCTTCCCACTCTCGACCCCCTTGAGTCTCCAGTACCGACCCTAGATCTCCAGGGGGAACAGGTTGCTGGTGGTGAGCTATAAAACACGACCCATACCAAACTAGCCACTCTAGGCGGCCCTTCCATTCGACACGATGCCAGGTCAGTCCATCTTCAGACGAATTCCCACCATAAATCGTCTTACCAGCCGACGGTATCAACCTTATCGCGTCAACAACAAACCCATAAGACAACAGCCTAACCCCTAGCCACATATCGCCTCTGGGATCAGCCGGCATGGAGGGGAGCAGATAATCGAGTCGCATCTGCCCCACGGCTTCACGATGCCCATCGGAATAGATGAACAGAAGCCCAACAATTCCGGTTGATCCAGGTGCCCAAGCCTGACATGGCACCACCCTAACCACGTCCTCCAACTTGGCCGTCGTAAAGAAATATTGGTTCCCCACTCCTGACGAGGACAAGACGGCAGCGGAACCTACCAGTAGGGCGCAAGGTTCGTTCTTGTCATGCCGTCTATCTGCGGTGACGAAAGCTAGATGGTCGACACAGCCTTCGAGACAGCTATACCAGAATTTAGCATTTGTTGATGAAGGAAATGAGGTGAGGCGATCGAGTATTACAGGAGATCGGGGGTCGTTGGGGTGCGTTCCCAAGACGAAGACGCGCCCTTTATTCGTCCGTAGCTATCTCATTCGTCAGTATCCGGTTTATTGTTTTGATCATTTCGAAACGTACTATGGGGATATCTCGACAAGAATGAGGCTTCTTCCGACGTCTCCAGACCTCAAAGACTCGCTCGTTGTCTTGGACGGGGAAGTATAGCCATACGGAATGCAGTCGATCACCGCCGCCTTCTTTGTAGTACGTAGATACTTCGTTCCGACTCTCGCCCCGAACGTGACAACGCAAGTCTACGAGATCCCCGTCGATCATACATGCTGAGTAGCCGGTTATTTCAGGTCTACCGCAATCCATGAGCTTGAAGTGAGGAGTCCCATGAGCCCTGGCATCCAAGTCGGCGAACCATACAGGACCGGTTGGTGGTATCGACCATCTAATGGATGACCTGCCGGCTGCCTGCGGCGACTCTACTAATTGTAGGTCCCGAATCTTGAAGCCCTGTGCACGTCAGTTTTATGTCCAAAGCAGTGGGATGGTGGCTCCATTGCTTACATCGGTAAATCCTCTCAGAAAAGAGCCTCTTTCACTGGTCTCAAAGCAAGACCACCAGATACCCGCGCATTCTTTTATAGGATCAGGCAGACAGTTCTCATCCAAGTATAAGGTCCCCACGCCCAGATGGTTGGATACATAAGTAACCTTACCGAGAGTACCATCACTTCGTGCTGGTACACGTTCGAAACCTGCCCCTTGCGTATTCGAGAGATGTGATATGTACTTGAGGCCCTCGAACACCATGCCAGTGCTCCAGAGAGGTTGACGAAGATCCACCACAAAATGGACACAACCTCTATTTGCATCGATGATTTCTTGGGGGATTCTTTGTTGTCTGCCGAGCAGGCTCCTTACACCAAGCCTTGCTTGCTGTTTAAGGTCAAGCTTGTTGATACCGTTGGGACTTTTGGAGTTTAGACCTTTGAGTAGAACCGCTCGTCTTCGGAGAAGATCAGAGGATGGGGGTTGAGAATGGTAACCGACGACGCCGGGGCGCCTCTCAAAACCACCAGGCCATTCTTGGAAACAAGCCAGATGTGCTATAGGAATAGCTTCCCTCGAGCGTTTCCATCTGCGAGGTGGAACACTCTGCGGATCTCGTGGGTCGAAAACCCATGGTTGGTACTCAAATTCGATCGTTTTGGGTGTATCAGGCGCACGTACTGATGCTATGAGTCAGCGGACAGGCACATCAATGATAGGTAGTGTGAAGTCTCTAAAGACGAACCTTCTGATTTATGGACAGGCCTGATGGCTTGGTCCCCAGCCTCGAGCTCAAAGAGGCAAAAGCAACAGTATGGTAGTAATCGGAATGACTGTGAGGCGTCCATTGATGGGTGGTCATTCACTTGGATTGACGGTAGCATTGAATAAAGGTAGGTATCTCACCTTGCTCAAGTATTCATATGTATGCTATCCGCGTGCGCGGTATGTCCATCGTGCAACACTGCAAGGATATGGATGTCGGATTGAAGATGCAAATACTTTATCAAATTCATTGCACTGGAGATGACTCCTCGCAAGAGTCACCTGAGCAACAAAAAGGACCATTTGTCTTTGTCTCTCCAAGCTAAGCATTTGGGTTTGGAGGGAACAAACCAATGCAGCATCCCAGCCAATAGCGTTTGCTCTCACTTGAGAACAAACATTTGGATCTCAGGCATCCATGA
This sequence comes from Fusarium multiceps, assembly GCA_028416715.1. Lineage (NCBI taxonomy): Eukaryota > Fungi > Ascomycota > Sordariomycetes > Hypocreales > Nectriaceae > Fusarium > Fusarium multiceps. Next base: position 642,465 of record JAQPZZ010000015.1, on the reverse strand, counting down.
ATTGTTATAGCAATTGTGACAGACCACTTCTGCAGCGACAAGCCGCAGGATGCAGTCTATGATTCCGATATTCCATCTTTGCGGCGATCGAGTTCAGTCGCTTCATGACTGGCTGAATTGTTGCATCGAAGTAGAGCCTGGTCTGCAGACGGTAATGCGAAGGGCCGCTTGGTCAAAAAATGGACAAAGGAAAACAAGCAACGGCAGCCGTCGCGGCAAAATGCAGGTATCGCGTTTGTTCGCGTCTCAGATCAAACGAATGCGCGATTGTTGACAAGCAGAGCAAGCAGGCAAGCATCCGATGTAAGTGTCGGATAATGATCGTCACATCGACAACCAGCAAATCGATTGCTAGCAAGTTGAATGCCCGGGGAAGACTCGGCTACGAGCATCCAATGCGGATGTTGGTCGTTTGCCAAAGCAAGAAGCCTTCCGTGGTAGCGCTGCCTCTATATTGTTGAGATGTACTGATGGAAGGAGCGCGAGAAGTGTCAGCCAGCCTCTTACCGAACTATTAGCCATGGCCTAGGGCAATTGAGTTTTTAGCATCCGCATTGGATGGCTGAATACTTTCTACAGCAGCCCGCCAATAGTTTACAAGCCACCTCTCGTCAGCCTGAAGTCAGCTTTTCAGTCCAGTCAAGTTAAGGCAGAGCGTTTTACTGGTTGTTGCTGACAAGTGACAACACACTGTGACATTGAAGCGCGGAGACGCCTAAACGGGTGTCCGCTCTACCTAAAGGGACCTCGAAAAAGGTGTGGTTGTACCTGTAGCGGTAGGAGTTGGGTGTGCCATCAATAGATACCTCAAAAGACAACAAAATCACGAGCTGAAAAGACATGGCGAAACCACGAGGAAACACATGTAACATGATGGTCGGTAGAAAAAGAAGTGTGGCTTGAGGCTGTGATGATCTCCCGAGACGAGACCTTAGAGCGAGGCAAAGACCTTGGCCGGTCCAGTGAATGGATGAGCATAAATTGAGACGATACGGTTCATAACTTGTATGTTTGTCTAGCGTAGACCTGTTAGCGCACCTCTTATAGAAATACCATCAATTCTCAGCCTTTAGGATCTTTGATAGGTAAAATAGTAATAAAACTGGAATCCTTTACTAAAAAAGGGCCTTTTTACCTTTTTTTCTAGCTATTTTCTAGCTATAATACTGAGTATATTGAAGAATGTTGAAAATTGATGGCGTTGTGGCGCTGAGGTCTCCTGCACTCAAACTTACAGGGGTTGTATTGTACTGAGTGGCCAGGAATAGACACGGAGGGAGATCGTATTTCCAGACGGAGACGGGACGTGATACGATGCACGGAGACTAGACCACTATTTTAATCGATCGTCATGAGTAAGAGTAATATGTACCTAGGCACAGTACAGTAGAGTTACGGAAAGGTAAGCTAAGCACACGTGCAAAGAACAAGCTTAGTTGAACTCTATACTGTATGTACACCCTCAGTAAATGATGAGGCTGATGTTGATCAATGTTCCTGAGATTCCAAGCAAGGAGAAAAGGGATATCAACTCCTTTGACTCCCGTCAAAAGGGAGGACCTAGAGGTATGACAATGGCGCGGAATTCTAGAAATGAAAGAGTAAGAGGCTGGAAGTGGGTGAGACACTTCCAAGGAGAATTAATTATACGTTCGTCAGGACTTGCTCTCACGAAATTGCTAAACAAAGATACGAACGAGAAGAGATGAAGCATCACGAGACCATGGGACTTTTCTGTCCTACCAGAGTCTTGATTGTCTCGGTTGGTGAGTTTGGGTATTAGACATTGAATGGGCTGATCAGGCGCTAGACTCTGGTAAGATCGATTAATTAATTCGAGATCTGTGCATATTTTGTTCGATTCAGATTATTACAGAATATCAATAGTTTGGTGGAGTTCTGTACTGTACTGTACTGTAGCATGACGAGAGGCTGAGGTGAAGCCGTTGAGGTTGAGGCACGAAACCTCCAAAAACTTTAGCAAGCCCAGCATCATCACCATAAGCACCCCTGCTGCGGCAGCTACGGATACATCCATCACATAACATCTCGTTCAATGCGCTGGCATCGGCATGGAAGGGGAAGCACACGGGCCGTTAGTGGGCTTTTGGTGCATCAATTCCTTTTTTGTTGATTCAGCATATGCATGTTGCAGGTATCTCGCCTCCCATTTGATCGTAAGGATCGTATACGAGTGATGGGAAATGTATTGTTAATCGGACAAATATTTGTGTTGGCTTTCCTACCATCCATCGCGGAGATGGAAAAACTGTGGATATTTGCTTCAGGTTGGGTTGGGATGAGATGATACATAACAAACGACGTTGACGGTCGATCCCAAGTGTAATTACTACTCCAGACCAAAAAGGAGAGACGCCTCGTTCGATCATCATCATACTCAGAAATGCATCATGAAAGGGAGAGAGGCCCTTTCCATTTACATCCCCTCCACATACACATCACAGCACAGATTAGTTTAGCTCAGATTAGTCGCGGTTAGTTGGCGTCGGTCACTTTTGAGGCTGCATCTCAGCAGAGCATTGCATTGCAGTAAGGTGAAAGAAAAGAAAAAGCGCCGAACTCGCACGGATATGTCCGGGCTTTTGAGCCATCTCTCACTCTGTATTAGGCCAGTTGCACGGCGCTGCAGAATTACCTGGCTTACTCTTGCCGACCTGACGTGCCGTACCACCTTCCATTACCTTGATCGTGATACCAATTGCATCTAATTACGTCCAGAAATAAATACCATCAAACAAAGGGGTCCTGAGTTTGAGGGGAATTGGAGGACCGACCCCTCGAAATCCAGAACCCGCCCTCTCAGGAACGGAGAGGTTTTGATGGGCGGGTACGAGCAAACCAAGTACAACATCACGTCACATGACGCAAAAAACCACTTGATCGCCTCGTACCAACACAACAACAGCCTGGCCTAAGCATGGGATGGATCGTAAGCGGCCAGGAGTCAATCCAACCGGGGCAGAGATCCAGGGCCAGGATAGGTGGGTACAGCGTCAGGGGGGTTAGCAGAATCAGGGTCCCTGCCCGGGCCATCGTGCTCCCCTGTAGATACTGACACAGCGCTAGACTAGCCGGACCAGGAGTGACCTTGACTGACCAACCTTGAGGGCAGCTCCAGCATTGAGCTGGAGCAGCTGTATCCGTAAAATCGATGATGAATGGAGTTCGTCGACAGCTGGCGTTGTACAGCGTATCGTCAATGGACAGCAGTTGATGTGATGTGATGTGATCTTGGGCAGGTAATCTCAGGTGCAGAGCGTCTACCTTCCATCTCTTCTAATCTCAAAGCCAAGAGCCCCGAACAGTCAGCAATTAAACCAAATCGCACGGTATATCGAAATAGCATCCGATTGAATTATTCCATCCAATCCATCTCTCGAGATAACCAGGGAAGGACAGGGCTATTTCACTGTAATTCCATTTCAAAACCTAAGGCGCTGGACGACGTCGTTGGTGGCTAGGTGGATAAGCTACCTGCAGTAAGGAGTGCAGTGGACAAACCCCCCTCTGAACCAACTCCTATTCTAGCCCCATACCATTCTTCGCTTGTTCTGTCCAGCCTCTGGGCTATTGCTTGCTAGACGTTCAATACCAATTCTATTGTATCCCTCTGGTCATGTCTCCCAAAACATTGACCCTTTGATGGCCTTTGCTTTGAACCTTCCCGGGGCTTGTCTCTGCTGAGGCTGTCCAATATCCCCGCTTTCACTACCGGCACAAAGGCCCATTCGCTGCATCGGACGGTGAGGTGTTGGGGCTAATTGAGGTTCATCTATCAAACACTGTGCTATACCGTCACGGTCATCATTGTCAAGAAGCATCGTGAAGCAGCATCAGCGATCAAAACTTTAGCGTAGAATGGTCATACGCCTTAGGCTTTGAATATACGATAAAGGCTTAGGTGAGCTTTAAGATCGTCCCTGTTGGGACTGCAGGTGAGCTTATTCTTTTCGGAGGTGTGCACTATTTACAGGTGCGCATAACGCCGATGCTGAATACAGTGCGACACCAAGAATCACACCCAGCAGTCAGCCTCCCCGGGCCCATGGAGAGGCAGGTACAGTGGAGGACAGCACAGTATGGACAGTCAGGTACTTGGTGCACTAACTAAAACTCCCGGTGAAGGCCTGCATCTCCCCCAATATTGATGTTACCAGATCCAGAACGACTACCGTAACGAGATATTACTTTCCCCTCAGATCCAGAAGGACCAGACCAGACCAAGAAGAGTCCCAGTCAGTTCCGTGTCTCTCGTCTCTTCTTGTCCATTGTCTAAGGTTGTCTTGGATCTTTTTACTCTTTCATACTCTCTTCTCCCTCCGACGGCAAAAACTAAACCCAACGGGCCTGTCCATCCATCCATCCATCCCGCTATTAAACGCCATCTCTTGTCATTCCCATACACATCCGCGTTTTCCAATCTTGCTTTGTCTCTGTTTTCTTTCTTCATAATTCTTCTGCCTCTTCTACTATCAACTCTACTCGCTTCTCGATTCCATACGTTTTGCTGCTGCTCCTGATCGGCTCCTCGTTCGCCACGTCCTTGATCGACCCTGAACAGTTCAGTACCATCATTTCGCCCTCTTTCCCCCCGACGAGACGAGACGAGGTGAACCGGCGTCCCTCGCACCGAGCGACCCCCTTTTGGCAACGAGCCCCCCCACAGGCACAAGCACAAGCCTCTCCGACGTTCAGTTCATAGTCCATTAGTCCAGTCCACAGGCCTACTGCTCTCCATCTCTCGAATCGTACCTACATTGCCATTATTATTCCGCGTCCCCGGGGAATCGTTGTTATACCAACTGCACTTCAGCTGCAATCTTTCAGCATTTTCCCGACTCATATTCGGCGCTGTTTCTCGTCATCGTTCATATTCGGTCGAATACGCTCTCGCTGTCTTTTACGCTCTTGCTCTGACGTTGCTTCGCTCCTTCGCTATTCCCACCCAGGAACAGCGTCCTCTCGTCAGCGATCAGATTCGCCCCTGGCTCTACGATATACTTTGGCATTGGATCGCATGCTGAAGTCTTGAGACTTTCTCTGGCGCTCAGAGCAGAATTGCATTGCACGACGTTTTTTTGCCCGCTGCTCCAGTTCCCGTTTCTATAGCGTTCGCCGCCACCGAACCGAAGCAAGAGATTCGGTCGGATCCACGAGCCCAGACGCACGCAACGTCGTCACGCATATACTGCCGTCGGTCCCCGCAATCACTTGAACCGTCCCGGGGCTCGCTCGCTGCTCCATATGGACGCCCAGACCACAACCGCAGAACCTCATCATCCTTATCCCTCCAGTCCTTGGACTTCTTCGACGATATCATCGAGCACAACGAATCCAACGACACCATCGGCGACGAGTTCTCACAGCGCAACCGCCGCCGAAGGCTACTTCTTCGCCGACCCGTCCGCCACACAATTTCACTCTCCACGCCTCGACTTTCTCCCGGCCTTTCTCCTCCCTCAATCAAACATTTACCACGCTCAACTCCTCCACTACAATAAGCTCATTTCCCCCTCTCGCGGCGGCGGCCTGCAGACACCGCCACTCCCTCCCGTCATCTCTGCTCCTCATATCCAGGCGGCGCCACGGTCGCGATCGTCTAGCAAGGTGTCGTTAAGGGACGCCTCCGCCGGCAAGGGGAATACAGCTGGAGGCCATGGGAGCAGGTCACATCAGAATTTAGACAAGAGTCGCTCGGTTGCATCCTCCAAGGAGGTTCCGTCCAAAATGTCTTCCAAGCAGGCCGCCGACTCATCGAGGCCTTTACCCCGACGATCCGCACCCTCGGCTCAGTCCCACTCTAGTTCAGTGCCCTCGACGCCTCACCAGCACGCTCGGCAATTTTCATTTGAGGACCGCGAACCGTCACCCACGGGGACAAATAACCACTCCCCACGATCGGCTTATTCTGAGACAAATAGTACATTACCTGCGCTTCGGCCTTTACCGCCGCGATTAGGAGGCTGCAAATACGAGACCGCCCAGATAAATTCTAGGAGGAGAATACCGTATTCGGTCGGCAATGATCGTCTGGAAAAGCTGGACTTGCGGACGGTCAAAAACAAGTTGTCCGATGATGAGGAGCGAAAGCTGGCCACAGACATGCGAGAGGTCTTTGATCGACTACTGCCTACCGCCGCTGTCGAGGAGAACCGAAAGAAACTAGTGTCGAAACTCGAAAAGATCTTCAATGACGAGTGGCCCGGACATGACATTCGGGTGAATCTCTTTGGTTCATCTGGAAATCTTCTTTGTTCGGACGATTCTGATGGTACGTCAATCTTCTCCAAGCCGCTGACCACAATCTAACCCTTTTTAGTGGACATTTGCATCACAACCTCGTGGCACGAATTGGAGGGTGTCTGCATGATCGCCAACCTTCTAGCGAAGCGTACGTATCTCTCTGCACGACCACAAATATTTCGCTAACAGCAGATAAGGGGGAATGGAAAAAGTCGTTTGTATTTCGGCTGCCAAAGTGCCCATTGTCAAAATATGGGATCCTGAACTGGGCCTTGCGTGCGACATGAACGTCAACAACACCCTCGCACTTGAGAACACACGAATGGTTCGAACATATATCGATATTGATCCACGAGTTCGCGAGCTTGCCATGATTGTAAAGCATTGGACACGGAGAAGAATAGTCAATGACGCTGGTACGTGGCTTCTCCCCTCACAAACTCTTTTGTCTAACAGTTCGGTAGCATTTGGTGGCACGTTGAGTTCGTACACTTGGATTTGTTTGATCATCGCGTTCCTGCAGCTGCGCAGTCCGCCCGTTCTCCCTTGTCTGCATCAGTCGCCACACAAGATTCCCAAACCCGATGGTACCCTCCCCGACTTTGCCGACGATGTTGAGAAGCTGGCTGGTTTTGGAAACAAGAATAAGGCATCCGCTGCGGAACTTTTGTTCCAATTCTTTCGCTTCTACGCTCACGAATTTGATTACGACAAGCACGTTCTTTCTGTACGACAGGGCAAGTTGCTCACCAAGCACGACAAGAAATGGCATTACGCGATCAACAACCAATTATGTGTCGAAGAACCTTTCAATACGTCTCGAAACCTCGGAAATACGGCCGATGAATATTCTTTCCGCGGATTACATATCGAATTGCGTCGAGCGTTTGATCTGATTTCAGTGGCGAATCTCGAGGAGGCTTGCGAGCAGTACGTGTTCCCTAAAGAGGAGGAAAGAGTATGGTCTCGACCAGCACCACAGCCACGACCTGTCCTGCTTCGCAGCTCGTCGCAGACACATTCGGGACGTGGAGGCCGAGGTAACCATCGCGGCGGCGGACGACATAACAATAACTACCGAGGCGGAAATTCGAATCGGCGAGCATCTGCGGGCGTTCCACAATTCGATGCAAACAACAATATGTTTATGCAGCCGGTGAACATGGCGCAGGAACTGCAGTGGTACCAAAACCCACAGTTCCAGTTCCAATATGCACAGCAGGATCTCATGACTCAAATGGCGTTGCACCAAGAGAATATGAGACTCTTGTATGCCAGTCAGTCGCCAGCATTTATGCAGCAGCAGGCCCAAGCAATGAGTCAACATCAGCAGCAGCAACAGCAGAGAATGTCGACAAGTGCAGGATCGGCCCAACAAACGCCGCAGCAGTCATCGGATCGTTCTAGGACAAATTCGTTCGATAACCCACCGCTCAGCGCGCCCCTGCGACCAGATATATATGCTTTATACGGGATGAGTTTGGGACAACAGTTCTTCCCTCAAGCAGGTGCAAATTACGGAACATATCCTTCATCTCCTGCTAGTACGACTGGAGCTACTCAGGACTTCCGTCGTCCACTGCAGCGAAATGGTGTGACTAACGAATCAGGTTCTCAAGGGTCAAACGGTACTCTACGTTCACATTCGCAGCCTGCATCGCGTTCCCCGTCATCGTCACAGGCAAATACTGCGTACTTTGGCGCTCAATCCTTTAGCGGACCTACGCAGTCTCGAGGCGCCAACGGCAACCCAATTCCAAGTTTCATGTCTGATGACACAGATTTCGACGAGACACCGAAGGCGACTACGGACTCACCACAGTCGGAGGAGGGCAAATATTCTGTTTACCTGTCAGAGAGCCCCAGCCCCAGCAAGAAGCCTCAACAGCCAGTGCCGGCTACGAATGGCCTTGCTTTTGGAGACTTGTCAAGTCAAGGGTCGAGCCCAGGGCGCCGACGATTGTCGACAGACCAGCTTCCCCAAACAATTCTCGATCGCCGAATGAAGCGGACGTCGCGATCGCCTTCGCCTTTGGGGCAAGCACGAAACATTACGACTACCGCTGCATCAGCGCCATTGGCACAAGGGCCTTTCCCTGGAACTCAGAACAAGAACTTGGGACGCCCCTTGGTAGTGAACGGATCGAGTTTGAAGACAAGCGTGACCCCGAGCCCGCGTCAAGCCCCTTCTGGAGCAGAGAGCAGCAATGAGGAGACTCCCACTTTCGAGAACCCTCTGCAGATCCATGCTGCAAATGGAATGTCCAGCTACCCCGTGGATGGGTCCATCTTGCCTCCAGTTGAGCCGCAAGGAGTTGTGAACCAACAAGGTGCCTTTAACCAGGTTCCTGTGGTGGCCAACGGCTCCACTGCGCCGCTTATGGCTGCAGCTCCGTCAACTACGGATGACCCTTCGTTCCGTGATCGTATCGCTATGATGAGCGCTTACTATATGGGGACTCCTCATATTGTTCAGGATCCAAATGTTGGAAACTCCAGATTGTCTCCTTCGACTCGGCAGCGTCTGATGTCGCGCCAGAACCAGAACGGTGTGATTGCTCCTCTCGATCTCGCTATAGCCGAGAACCGCATTGATCGCCCTGTGGGCCAAGATTTTGCTCACCTCTCACCGGTATATGAGACTCGCACTCCCTCGCCTACGGTTCTTCGAAAGGATGGACCTTGGAAGTCCGAGAAGCAGAACAGTCCCAAGTCAGGCCGAGGAGATGGACCTAAGGGAGCCCAGAAGTCTGAAGAGCAATCGCACAATTCTCAAGAGGGAACCAAGTCTCAGAAGAACCAGAAGGGAAACTCGAAGTCCAACGGTAACCGGGAAAACGGCCACGTCCGCGGAGCTAGAAGCGAAAGCGACAATGCCTGGCAAAAGGCTGGTAAGGGCAAGAAGAAGGGTGGCAACAACAACAATAACGCGCAACAAGGAAATGGCGAGCAACCTCCCAAGCACGAGTCAGAGCGAAAGGGTGGCTGATTAGTAGTCTCGATCTGAGAAGCGACGAGACACGTCGGTCAGATCTTTCGGCCTGCGACTTTGGGATATCCCATCGGGCTGCATCTAGCGCTACAACCGTTCCTTGATCTACAAACGGCTGTTTGCCATTTTGGATAAGGCGTTCTGCAAAGTCCACACCGCGATCAACGATTCAAGATGGATGGAAGATTGTTGAAGAGACGACAAAGGCACATTGGAGACACTGTTCTGGATCGTCCAGATAGGTGACGATATTTACATATGTAGTAGGTGTGTACGATTGATGTCCAAGAGTGTTTTATTCATAGCATTTATACCGCAGTGGTTAGCGGTTGATTTACAGATTGGCAAAGCAAGAGGGTCGGTTTCAGTGGCATGGCATGGCATGAAAGAATGACAGCAAGGCCGGATCAGCTGGCTAGAGGATATGGCAAGGAAAGGGACGGTATGGGCGGACAACTGGTTGGTTTGTTGATTGGTTGCAAAGCACAAACATGGAAACGAAGAGGCGTTGGCGTCTTTCTACACATGGCCGGTTGGGAGGAGGCGTTTTATATACACAGCTGCAATTGCATTAAAGACAAGTCAAGGTCCATCTTAGGGGGGAGCGGGAGGAGGGAACAAAGCGGTTTACAGTATATCCTACAGGCTAGGCTGCATGGGCAAAGAAGGGTTCAAGCGGTTTTTCTAGATGGTTGTCAGAAAAAAAGCATGGGCAGATGTAACGAAGCACAGAAAAGAGATAAATGAAAGTTTTAATGCACAGCGGTTTCTCAGTAACAACCATGAAGAGTAAGACTATTGACTCACTGTTGCCTGCATGATGCCGAAGTTCCGTCATGAAGATTACATGATGTATTATTCATGTCGGGGCGGTTCCTTATTCGCGCGCGCGCGGGTATGTGCGGCAATTCCCGAAGCTTAGCAACATTACTAAGAATACTGGCTGATGTCTTCTGCAGCTGCGGCTGGAGTAGGATTAGAACTTAGATGTTGACACATTGTCGCCAAAGTGACGTTTTGGGCGATTGTAGATGGTAAGAGGGGAAGTATAAAGATGTAGCTATAGTTCCTTCGAAGAGTTGTGTCATTCACTCATGCTCTCTACAATTATACTACACTTACATCCATACCTTCAATATGAGCATGCTTTCAGCTGAAGTCACAGAATGGGGCCAAGCCCCCAGATCTGTAAAAGTCGTCCCTCCCCAAACTCCAGTCAACGACTCCGAAACAGAGATCCGTGTCATCGCTGCCGGTCTTCACCAGCTCGTTCGCGCAAGAGCAGCTGGCAAGCACTACACTGCTACCGAACTTCCCCACCGACCTGGCGTGGACGGTGTAGGCGTCAATGTGTCTACGGGAAAGAAAGTCTACTTTTCTCTGCTGGGTACCACGCAGGGCAGCTATGCCGAGATCATCAATGCGCCCTCGCACAATATCGTTGAGTTGCCCGAGGGCGTTGATCCCGTTGTCGCGGCGGCTTTGATCAATCCTGTCATGGCGAGTTGGATGGCGTTGAGGAAGAGGGCTGGTTTGAAGGAGGGTGCTGCCTTTAAGGTGTTTATTAATGGTGTTACTACTGCCAGTGGAAAGATTGCTATTAGAGTTGCGAGAAGCCTTGGGGCTACGAGTGTTGTTGGTTCAGCGCGCAACCACGAAGCTCTTTCAAAGCTCGACTTGGACGCCAGCGTTGTTTTGAACGACAAACCCACAGAAACCGACTTCTCCGCCGCCGCAGACGCCGACATCGTGCTCGACTTCCTCTACGGACCCTGGCCCAACGCCTTCCTGTTGAGTCCCAGCACAGCAGCGGCGAAGAATGCAATTACCTGGATCAACATCGGAAGCATGGCCGGTGACGGAGGTGATATTTCAGCGATGGGGCTTCGTCGGAGAGATGTTACGGTGCGGGGCTCCGGGCCGGGGTCTTGGGATCCGAGAGAGCTTGGGGCTGAGACTGTGGGTATGTTGAAGGTGCTTGTTGGTGTTGGGAGTGAAGGGTTGAAGAAGTATCGGTTTGATGATGTTGAGAAGGGGTGGGAGGATAAGGGGAGGGATAGAGTTGTTTTTGTGTTTGGGGAGGAGAATGAGAAGTTGAAGTAGTGGTATAGGGTTGGTAGGATGGGTACTGATAGAAGATGAGAATGGGTTATGAGGAACGACAATGAAATTAATTGACTATGACTTTTTGCAATTAGATGAATTGATTCGTTTTGTTCATTCTAATGAATGAGTTGTCTATGCGAATGGCTGTACATAACAGAACCAGTGTATCGCGCCGTTTCCCTGTCACCATTTCAACAAGCGAGCGATTGTATTCATGTCACCAGACGAACAATTTTCTGTGTTTATAAATTGAGCCCCAGGCACCAGCAACCGGATTCAATGAGAGCTTTTGAATACCATAAGTCAATCTTATAGGACTGTATTCTTAGGTCCCTGGGTATTCTCACTGCCCTTGAGGCTTGTCAATGGCTGTGAGCAATAAGAGCTGCCTGGAACACGACATTGCAGGCAGCACCTGTTGATCTTTATGCCGTGTCAGGTATCAAACAAACGAGGCTGACGATTGACAGCAAACAAGAAAGAAAAAGGAAATATTGCTATAATTATTCCCGCAGACCCTGGTTCCAGATCGCCCGGTCAAAGAGGTTGAGCGGGTACCTCGATCGTGAACTTATTTTGGTCTTAGATTTGGTGGATCTTGACATGGAGGTCAGATAAAAGCAATAATTGGATATTAACAAATCTATTAGAATAGCAACAAGACTGTAGGCAGACATATTTTATATAAACATATTGGGTTATGAGAACCCTTTTGCTGGTGACCGTTATAAAACGGGCGTACATAAACGAAACGGTTCAACGGATGACCTGCTTCACCTCGTGACAAGTCTCCTCCCCCGCAATCTTCTTACCTCTTTCCGCCGACTGCAGTTGGTATTATTGGACTCCACTGGAACAAGACAAGGAGACATGGCATTCTGACAATCCGTCATAATTTATGGTTATACCGTGTTTTACCTCTACTTAACCGGAAAGGTCCGTACGGTTCTATCCTCATCGGACTCTATCTAATCATCTGCCTCAAATATCTCACCGTCTCCGCACTAACACAGACGAGCCTTCCCTTGCTTTTTGTTATCCACTAACGTTAGTTGACAAGAGACGAGAACAAAAGCAAAGGCCTAGACGCCAAGGACCCAAAATCTCTCTCGCACTTGCCCCAGTTTTCAACCCCAGCTTTTCCCATCGAGGAGGGAAGGAGCGGAGCCCACCTTTAAGACCCCCAAGCGTCCTCCACTTTCTGTCACCTCAATTCAGTTTCCCGGGTCTTCGCTTCGCTTTCGCCTTGCCTTGCCTTTTCTAATCTTTAGACGACGCAATAGCCGAAGACGATACTTTTCGGTCCAAATACACTGAATCACGATTACTTCGAACTTCTCAGATATTATCGACGACCCATTCAACGAACCGTACTTCAATATTACACCTCATTACGACAGAACGTGTCAATCCGGTTCCGGCTACCTGGGACACATACCTAACGTTGCACCAAAGGCCCGATCACCCCGGCTCAACGGACAAGTCGAGTCGCGACCTCGAAAACCACCTACAAAATAAGTCACCGCAGACTTAACAACACTCAGAGCACATCGCAACTTCACACCCGGCAGTCTTCTAGCGAGGCGCCTCTTTGCCACGCTCTGACGACAATGCTGTGGTCAGGCGCTAGCATTGACGCTGCGCTCTCTACCCCAGCCTGATGCGATCCTCCCGAAACTCCGTCCCCTCCGGCGACAAACAATCCAATCTCTCCATGAGGGTCGACATGGTCTCGAGAACATCTAGCGATGGGCCTCCTCCCGGCTCAGGCGGTCGACAGTGGAAATCCCTGATTAATAAGATCCCAAGGCGAGGGGTATGTTTGATCTTCAGAAGTTCATGATTACAAGTGGGAATGCTGATGTAGCGGTATAGATCAAGATAATCAGTCAGCATCCGCCCGAGACGAGCACCTCCGACCTCGACCTTAATGCCAAATCCCCCGATGGCCATAATACGAACCCGCTCGACAGTCAAGAGACGCATATCCGACAATTGCAGACTATTGTTCAGCGAATGCCTCGAAATTTCCCTACTACGCCTAACCACGTCGACTCGGCTTACAAAGAATTTACGAAACACAAAGAGCAATGCGCTACGTTATGTCGCCTTATCCTGACAGAAGAGCTTGGTCGTGGTTCTCGCCATGGCGGTGATCTTATGCGCCGCGATTCGGCGGTTGACTCACCACAAAGTCCTAGCCATATCTACGATACCCGAAGTTCTTTCAGCGGGAGAAGTCTTGCTGAGGTTGTTTCTGGTAGTGTCGGGAAGAGTATACACCAGAGCGAGGCCTGGTTATTGTCAGTGCGCGAATGGAAGAACTGGCTTGAGTCCTTGGCTGAGGCTTGTCGGACATGTCTGATCGAGACCTACAAAAACAATGAGCGCGATGCAACCCAAGAACAAGTGGATGCTCTGTTTACGAATAAGCGGTTCCGGAAAGAGGCTGTCCAGAGGATGCGCAATGCTAGCGTCACTCGGGTTATGTCGGCAGACCCTCAATTTGTGAGTATATCGTGGCCGGCGGTGAAGTGATTGTAACTGACACTTGCAGTTTCCGAAATATGAGATGCGATTTTACGATTATGAAAGAATTAAGCAAGAGCTGAATGAGATACGACAGCTTGTTCAGACAGGCGAATCGGGCATCTCCCCTGACCGAAATATTCAAGAGTTCACCATATCACAGCGGGGCGATGCGATACTGGAGTTCGCCAACAATGGCCCTGCATGCAGTTTCAGCGATCCGGCGATTCGCTTTCGGGTCTCCTCCTACATGCTTGCCGAGACCTCGCCCATCTTTGCTCGCATGTTTGCTGGACATTCCAGTAGTCTCCATCTTTACGACGATGAAGATATCTCGTCACAATTGCCGTTGCCACCAACGAAATACTACTGCAAGGATGGCTCCGAGGCTAGACTATACCGCATGCCTCAAGTCGAACTGAACCACATGGATTCCCTGGAGATTTTGTTACATGCGGCGCATCACCACAGCGAGAATATTCCACGAGAGATCGAATTCGAGAAGTTTGTTGCTATCGCTGAGTGTTGTATGAGATACAAGAGTACCTCGCCTTTGGAACTCATTGTTGAGCACAAATGGTTACCGCAGTGGATGCACAAGGGAGCGGACGATATGCCGGATGGTCTATTGGTCATCAGCTATGCCTTTGGTCTGCGACGACTGTTTTCGCGTATGTCGAAAACCACGATCCTAAACCTTGTCGATGAGAAGGAGTTGGACGCAAAGCCATGGCCGCAGAAGATCAAGGACAAGATCTGGGCTGTCCGTTGCGCTAAGATTGCGCAGATCCACGAGTGCTGCATGAGCGCGGTTAGGGAATACTTACGAGAGCCGACACATGACAATCTCGAGCAAGCTGAACCCACGCCGCTTAATGCCAACTTCGCGCCAGACGCACTACCTCCTATGATGTTGACGAGTACACCGAGGTGTCCTAAGGGAAGCCATTGGTGTGATGCCACGAATCTGGGCTGGTTGATGCTCCTTTACAACGAGATGAACCTTTTGCCCCAGATCATGTCGTCAGATGTACTGTCTCACTTACCCAGATCACAACCGCAGTCGAAAAGTTTAGCACAGATCGTGGATGCTTTGAGGAGGATCCCAGCACCGCCAACACCAGTGCATCGTGGCGTTTGCGACCCAGGCCCAGTGTTCCGCTCCGCTATTAGTGATATCTACAACAGTGTTCTGGGTCTTACGCTTTTCGACATCAGCGGCAAGAGCCATGGCTGGGGTCTGTCAAAACATCAGGAACGAGAACCTCAAACCCAGTTCAATACAGGCCTCAATCGTATGGCTGCGCATGATTCGACTTATAGTGTCGCTACAGAATTTCCCGAGATCATACGCCTTCGTGTGATGTGTCAGCTGGAAGAGCTGGATGATCTTCACTCAGCAGCTATGGTTAGTCGGGCATATTACGAGACTTACAAGAAGCATGAACTTTATCTTATGAGGAACATTCTTCGTATGGATCGTAAACGATCGACTATTCAACATCACATCCCAATCGGCCCCAACACCAATGAGGAGAAGGTGCTCAGGGAAGAATCTGAGGTTCTTAAGCGGACGCCAGCTGACACCGCGGACGGCATCACCCTCCACAGCGTGGTTGAGACCGAAGGAGACTACACAGACTCTGACGAAGATGACGACGAGAGTCTCTACTCGACGTCAGTAACTAGGTCCCTTCCCCGATCTGCAGCTACCACAAGCACAACCACTAGAGGACTTGACTACCAGGGATCTTCAGACCTTGCGGCGCTGATCACCGATAGCCCCGCACGGACACCAAGGGCCCGAACCGGGACACCCACCTCTACATCTCGATCCACAGGCATCGGATCCCCGACGACCCCTCGACAGGCCGTATTTGACCCACCACCGGCTCCGGCCGCACCACCTGACGAGCCACCTCTCACAGTCGAAGAAGCCCATCGAATCCTCTGGCCAGACGACGCTATCAAAGCATCCGAGTCACCACTTCCGACCCTTCACCCAGGCACAGAAGGCATCCGTGAGAAATTCCGCGCCGGTGATCCTGCTTTTCACTTGGGATTTGAAGAAAAGACTCTTGTTCCCACGGGAGAGAAGCAGCTCAGGAGTGAACACGATCGACAGGTTGGACTGTTGAAAGGAGGTGAACCGAGTAAATGAAATACTTATAAACATCTACACAGAATACCCTTTTCTTGTTTGGAAGCAAGCGATGTTTGATACGCTTTGGATATTTGGCGAATGTGTCTTGCATGGGACGCTCATACCCTTGGCGCGAGGAGTTAGATATTGAATAAACTGGGATGAATACTACTGAGTCACTACGAGAAGAGTTTCGTTCCTATCCTGCACTGATCGCTCTTGTGATAAGTCAACTAGCAGAGTGGCGGCTGAGAGTCATAGGGCTAACGCGAGGTACGAAGTGTCAATGCTTCTGCTGGTCTTGGACTCTCCTTAGTAGCATAACATATTGTCAATCGTGATGGCAGTTGATGCCAGTGTACAACGCTTGTCCTTGACGGAAACCAATAGGCGAACATGACGGACATATCAACATACCCGAAAGTCTACTCTGTCGACCGTTCACTAAAGTGGTTTGTTTGACAGGAATCCATCGAACAACACAATATTGAACCAGAAGCCATCCGGCATTCTTGACAAGTTTAACCCTGGTCTCAATGCCATCGGCATGCTTCCTCAGCCTCCCACTGGCCAGATCACCTCTCTCACGAATAATGTTCAAGTGTCAATCTTATCAACATGACTCTCCTCATCACTCTCCCACGGAGTGTAGCCCATGTATAGACCAAATAGACGCACTTCTCCTATCTAACCTCAAGCTTACACTCACTACCAAGCTTGGACCCCTGATCAAAGCTCAACCTTCTGTCCACGTTCTTCCTTCTACGTTACCAACGATTAGCCTTATCGCTTCAGGCCAAGCAGTTGTCAAGTTGACAGTAGCGTAGAAGTCCCACATGCACCAGTTGCTTGGTACCTCGATTTGGGCTACGTCTACTTGACGAGCTTCTTTAGTGAAGCCATTTGCTGTCCTCTGGTAGGCATGCACTATGAGCTTCCGTGTGATGATTCGAGCATGTATCAAGAGTCTCCTCTGATCACAGAAGATTTATAAGCCTGATCACGAATGTGATATGAAACCGCCTTAATCATGTTATGCATCTTCGGAACACGGCATCCAAGCCTGTAACCTCTTCAGGAACGCTGCTGGAATTCTCACGTACCGAAGACCAACTGCTCGGTATCACCGTTGAACCCTGATCTCAGAACCCCAAAAAGCCACCAGCATTAGAACCTCTAAGAAATGATCGTGAGTTAGGCAAAGGGCGCAGAGGAATAAAGTGAGTGTCGTTTGCCTGAAGGTTAGGACTCGGACAGTGACCAAACTCCGTTCCATTCCAGGATATCAGGGCTAGTACATATTACAAACGGACATCAGCGTCTAACAGAGTATGCTGTAATCTGTTCAGGCGGCCGCTTTTGCGTGCGATGAAAGCCGTCAAGATCGATGTAAGTCTCCAAAGACCCATTGCGTCGTCCGAAATAAAGTATAAAAGCAAGAAACACATGCTATTAAGCTTTACTTCTTGGCCGGGAATAGCTAAGACATGTCTATCAAGGAATGACATAGACGGTCCAGGCCGGGAATCGGGGGTCCATCTACATTCCTCCGCAGCGCCTCGCTTGATCTACAAGGCTAAAGTTTAAACCTATGCAAGGTCCTGGTACCTGCATTGAGAATAGCTTCATAAGCCAACATCTTTTACGGTTGTTTTTATAAAATGATTTCACAAGACGCGCTCCGACTCTCTTCGGTTCGACAAAGTATTATACCCAATCTCTTTTGACCACCAATCTTTTGTCGCTCCTTGTCAAAATGAAGCCCGTGTATGCCTTGACACTATGTCTAGGCCTTTTCGAAGGCACTGACGCTATCGCCCTTCCTGGCTTTGTATCTCCCAAGATTGGGTACTCTACGCAAGTTACCCAAGATGAGCCAAAGGCCGATGCAGCACCGGCTGCCAACTCAGGGCCCAAGAATTCAATGCCTTTTGGAGCTTGGACGCCCAAGGTTGGACTGAAGCTACCTTCTTTTCGCAGGAGTGTCAAGACTGGAGAGACTTATGGTTCTGATGATGTTGACGACGATGACGCCGAGGAGGAGTCTGATGATGAGTCAGTAAAAGAGTCTGACGATGCTCCTGAGGATACGGATTCCCCTGAGGATACTGATGCCCCTGACTTCGATGGAACTGAAGTGGCATATATGGAGCCGATGATGGCTCCCACATACGTTCGCACTGGCCTGCTACCCATCGACATGCCAGAATCCGCCCCCAAGACCAAGTCATCCAAGAAAATGTCCACCAACTCAAAATCAAGCAACTCCAAGTCAGCTTCAAAGCCAAAGGATGATACCGTCAAGACAGCCAAGCATGGCAGTGATGATGACTCTGAGTCTGGCTCAAGTGGAAAGAAGAAGCAGAAGGGCAAGAACAAGGACAAGATTACCAGTTCTTCCAGTACTACTGCCACGAGCGCCTCTGCTAGCAGTACTTCCTCCATCTCCACCAGTGCTTCTGCAAAGCCAACATCTGGTCGGCACTCTGGTGATGACGATGCTGAGTCTGGCTCTGGCTCAAGTGGGAAGAAGAAACAGAAGGGCAAGAACAAGGACAAGAGTACCAGCTCTTCCAGTGCTACTGCCACTTCCACTAGTGCCAGTTCAAAGCCAACTTCTGGTCGTCACTCTGGTGATGACGATGCTGTCAAGTCGCGTACCAAGCCTGAAGACTCTCCTTCCAACGGAAGCCCCAAGCCCAAGCCATCTGATGATTCTACCAAGGGCAAAGGTAAAGGCAAAGGCAAGCATACTGGCGATGACGATTCCACCAAGTCCACCTCCAAGAAGGGTTCAAAGGATGACACTGTCAAAGCCGATGACTCAAAGTCCAGGTCCTCAAACACTGCCTCCAAAAAGTCGAGCAGCGCGCCCCGCCACCCCCGAGCCGTCACAACTCACCAGTCCGGCTCAACCTTCGACCCAAACAGCGCCAAGGGTGGCGGCAAGACCGGTCCTGGCTACTACAAGCCCTTCGAACCCCCCAAGCTAAACAAAGGCTACATCCAAGCCGTCCCCCCCAAGGCTAATGAACGAAGCAACAAATCAAGCTTCAAAGTTAAGCCCAAGCCCCATCTGAGAACCAAGGTCGGTGACTCCCTCTTCACCCCCTTCTCCCCACTCCACAAAAGAGAACATTTACTGAGTCTGAGAGCAGCTGCGCCGTTCGCAAGCGTGGCAATAGACCGTGCCAAATGGACCGTGACGTGCGATAGCGTGCACGAGGGGGATGGGTGCAAGAATGCGATTGATGGGAAGGAGGATACTATGTGGCATACACAGTGGGAGGGAAGCGAGCCTGCGCCGCCTCATATGATCACCGTGGATATGAAAAAGATTTATAATGTGAATGGAATTTCTATGCTTTCGAGACAAAATGGTTCGCAGAATGGATATATTGCCCAGCATCAGGTTTTCTTGAGCAAGGACAAGAAGAGTTGGGGCTCACCTGTTGCTTATGGAACGTGGTATGCGGATTGGACGACCAAGTATGCCAACTTTGATACCCAGCCTGCTCGGTATGTCCGACTTGTTGCTATCACAGAGGCAAACGGGAACCCGTGGACGAGTATTGCTGAGCTCAACGTCTTCCAAGCGAATGACTATGTGCCCCCTCAGCCGTCTTCGTTGGGAGCTTGGGGATCGACCATCAACTTTCCAGTCATCCCTGTAGCTGGCACTGTCGATCCAAACACTGGTAAAGTTCTCATCTGGTCATCATGGGCTCGTGATACCATGGATGGAGGTCCTGGTGGTCTGACTTTGACCTCAACCTGGGATCCAGCTACTGATCTGGTATCTGAGAGGGAGGTCACTGAGACAAATCATGACATGTTTTGCCCTGGCATTTCACTCGATGGCAACGGCCAACTTGTAGTGACAGGCGGCAATAACGCTGAACGTACAAGCGTTTTTGATCCCGTCAAACAAGCTTGGATCCCTGGTCCAGATATGAAAGTCGCTCGGGGGTACCAATCTTCCGCGACAACTTCCACCGGCAAAGTTTTCACCATCGGCGGATCTTGGAGTGGCGGCCAGTCTCTCAAAAATGGCGAAGTATATGATCCCAAGAAGAAGACTTGGACCCTGCTCAACAAAGCCGACGTGCAAAAAATGCTCACCGACGATGTCCAGGGCTTGTTCCGATCTGATAACCACGCTTGGTTATTCGGTTGGAAGAAGGGGACAGTATTCCAGGCAGGGCCTAGCACCGCAATGAACTGGTACTATACTGATGGGAAAGAAGGAAATGTCAAAAGTGCTGGGCAAAGAGGATCAGATCGCGGCGTTGCTCCTGATGCGATGTGTGGCAACGCTGTCATGTTCGATGCCGTCAAGGGGAAGATTCTTACCAATGGTGGAACTCCCGATTATCAAGACTCCGATGCCACTGCTGATTCGCATATCATCACTATTGGAAGCCCAGGTACCAAGGCCACCGTCTCATACGCGAGTGAAGGTCTATTCCACGGCCGCGTATTCCACAGCTCAGTCGTTCTTCCCAACGGAAACGTCTTCATCACAGGGGGTCAGCAGTATGCCATCCCCTTTGCCGACACAACGCCCGTGCTGGAGCCAGAGATGTACCTCCCCGACGAAGATCGCTTCGTCCTTATGAAACCGAACAATATCGTGAGGACATATCATAGCATTGCCCTTCTCCTTCCCGATGGACGAGTCTTCAACGGCGGCGGCGGTCTTTGCGGTGGTTGCGACACAAACCACTTCGACGCACAACTATACAGTCCTCCGTATCTGTACGACTCTAAGGGCAGGTTAGCCACAAGGCCAAAGATCATCTCGGTGTCTGCTTCTGCAGTGAAAGTCGGCGGAACGATTACTGTCCAGACAAATGGCGCCATTGCACAAGCCTCTCTCGTCCGGTACGGAACGGCGACACATACTGTTAATAGTGATCAACGTCGTGTCCCCTTGACTTTGGCAAATGCTGGGAAGAATACATACTCGTTCCAAGTGCCGTCGGATCCCGGCGTCGCGCTGCCTGGGTATTGGATGTTGTTTGTCATGGATAAGAATGGTGTACCAAGTGTTGCTTCGACGGTCAAGGTGACAGGTTGATTTGATTAGGTTTGTAGCAAGCGTTTTAGATTTCTGTATGTCGAGGATGATAACATCATGCTTTCACATTTGTTTTGCCGATTGCCTTGCACCCATTGTTGGACTCAAGTATGTGCGGTATAACATTGGCAAGCTACTTGCTAATGATTGTGGACAGATGAAGAACATTCGATTGATCCATCAAGTAGACGCAGCGTGAAAAACATCTTCTAAGTTAGGCTACAGAAATAAAGTAACCTAATTGCTAGCCTAAGCTTGCATAAGATAGATGATTATTTGGTCTCTTATGCTCCCTACCAGATATCGGGGTAGGGGTACGCGACCCCAATCGCACGTTTGACGTCTTCGATGGTGTCTTCCATGAGCGACTTGGGGGTGCAAATATGCTTGCCATCGTGCGTTTCGTCTTCGCTCAGTCCAAATTCGTGTTGTACCGTGTTGATGACCTCGCTTATAGATATTCCATCGTACTTATCATCTTCGACTATCAACTCGGGATGCTCGTCGACATTCAGTTCCAGTAAACCAATGACCATCGCTTTACATCGGCGATTATCACAACCCAGCTCGTTGCGCTTCACCTTTTCCTTCATGTCTCTCAGTGTGGAAGTAAGGCGTTGGAGGCCATTCAATCTCTTTTTCTCAAGGGTAGCTAGGATCATAGTCAGAAGTAATTCGCAGTAGCAGGCGCCGAAGATACTGACCGAGGATTTCATTGATTGGAAGATCGTGACTATCGATATACGATAGTCCGTGGCTTCTGTTCATCATGATGCAAGATGCTTCATCGAGCAAGAAACGTTCGGAGAATACCCAGCCAACGAAGAGCCACATCAAGAGCTCAGTTCCATATTGGAGCCCGGACACACCATATGGGATCCCGGACCTATTAATTCTCAGACGGCTGAGTTCGGGGTTCCGGTCAAGCCACAGCTGTACCGCAAGGGACAACGCCCCAGAGCATTGGTAATAGTTGGCAATGAGAGCCACATCGGCGAGATAGTCGAGGTTAGGCGAACGAGGAACTTCAGAGCATTGGCTGTGAATGATATTGAAGACTGTCAACAAGGCATCGGCGCTCCATCCGGTTGTTGACACTTCGCGGATGCAGGGGCTGCGAGGAATTTCCGAGTTCGATGGTTCTTGATCGCTAGGAGAAGCTTCTTTCCATGGGCCACTGAGCATCTTCTTGAAAGTCGCTGAGGCCAACATCAAATGACGAGAGGACACTCGATATCGGACTTCAACTGGGCTTTCATCGTCTATAGAAATAACTGGTTAGTTATCTTTATTGTTTGCAGTTCTCAAAAAGTGATCGTACCCTGATCTCCCTTGATGGAACTCCCATAAGACACATGGCGGTGGGCACGCAGCCAGGTGAAGTCAAGAATGAAATCGGGATTCTCAGATTCTGGGGGCGGGTGAACGTAGACATCCGGAATGATGTTCAGCGTATTCGCTTCCTTCAAGACGACGATGAGATCGCCATCGGAATCAATCTCGTGAAGGATCGATGGCATGATTGCTGTCGAGTCTGTATATAGTATATGATGAAGATTATAGACTATGATACACAGGCGAGAGTGGGAAGAAAGTTGTGAGAAGAAAAAGATAAAAGAAAGAAAGAGAGGAGACGAGAGTTGATTTAAGCCTTGGTTGGAGCTATTGCCTGCTGGGAATGTTTGGCAGCTGCAGTCACTGTCAAAACAGATATTCAGCAGTAGTGAATCAGTGCACACAAAACAAACAGACTCAAGCAATCTTTTCTCTTCTTTCGCCGACGATCTCTTTCCACTACGCAGGAGGAAAACTCGTTCCTCTGCTCAGCCAAATATCACCTATCTAGGTACTCACAGAGCCTCTTTCTGGGACAACTGGGTATCCAAAGATCCACAGAAACCAGCATCAGGTTGCCACAAGAAATAGCTGCTGAGGGCATAAGAGATGAAATGATCTGATCATCTTATGCAAGCTTAGGATAGCAATTAGGCTATTTTATTTCTATAGCCTAGCTTAGAAGATTAATACTTTATACTGCTTCTACTCCATACTTCAGTTGAATGGCGTCCCCTTACTTATACGTGAAGGCGTCTATATTGTAGCTCTGCATCACGTGAGGATTTCCTTGATGTGATCATTCCAAATCTATGGTCAATCTGCTCTTGGGTAATAGTAAGACTATCGAAGTCCATGATCTCCCAATACCACCATTCCTTGAGACGAAGCAGGAAGAGATGGGGTTTCTTCTAGCAAATAGACGACAAACCCCAAAATTTGGCTCAAATTGTGATAAATGTTTCAGTTAGATAATACAAAAAATGAAAATCAACGATACTTAGTTCATTACTGCATCACACGGACTTCAAATATAGCCCCCCAATCCCGATCCCAACCCCGACCTTCTTGACCCTCACCTTTCATTGTCTCCGGAACCTCACTACCACTCAGATCATGGTCAGATTGAAGGCACCTATTCTCATTCATTAGTCTTCTATTGGGCATTTTGATGTGCGGAATGAGATAGCAGTAGGGACCATGGTGACCCACCCTAGGAAGGCCTCCCGCATAGGTAGTACTTGGGCTTGACAGTGACGGGCAAGTGCAGATTATCTTATGCACATGAAGCAAACATTTTTCTTTTTCCACTTTCTACTTGTTTCACCAAACATCAACATTTTCACACAGGCGGAGAATCCCTTGACTCCCATGGTGTCTATCACGTACGAAATCGACCCCGGGGGTGACCTTGATCTGGTCTTGAAAGATCCTAATACCCAGAAGATCGTACCAATCTTCAACAAAGAAAAGGGTGACAGCAATGATGCGTTCGACAACCCGCCCCTTGTCGGAAGATACGAGATCTTCAACAGCCTCAATGAAACATGCAATGATCAAGCTCGCGCTGAAGGCACCGGTGTATGTGTTCACTTCCGTGTCTCTTCCCGACACTTGATTCTCGCTTCTCGTACATTCCAAAAAATGCTCGAGGGAGGTTGGAGCGAGAGTTCTGCTACACCCAACCAGTCTGGCCGTCGACAGATCTGTACGAGCAGCTGGGATGCCCGATCCCTTGCAATCGTGCTCGATGCCATCCATGGCCGTTATCGTGACATGCCAAAGTACACCAACCTTGGACTTTTGACCCGAATCGCTACCATAGTCGACTACTATCAATGCCATGAGAGTATACAACTTATCATCGACCTCTGGATGGCAACACTGCGCGCAGCCTGCAAAGTGCCCACCGTCTATTGCCAGAGCACTCTTCTCTGGCTCTACACCTCTTGGGTCTTCTCTGAGAAATACGTCATCTCCCCTATCACCAAGATGCTTCTAGAACAGTCCGATGGGCTTTCTGAGATCGATTCACTCGATCTTCCCGTGGGTGGGATTGTTGGTCAGTTGAAAGCAACAACAACTCGTATCCTGTTACTGACACAAACCAGATATCATCGGAATCAAAAGAGAAGAACTTATCGGCAAACTCATCAACGGCTTAGACGACCTTCGCGAAACACTCACAGAAGAGAAGGCTTGCCTCCGGGGAACTGGGGATTCCATCTGTTCTGCCACTATGCTGGGCATTTTGATGCGAGAGGCACACAAGCTCACACTTCTTGACCCGCCACTTGAGTCTCCATCCAACGGCCACAGCATTTCGAGCTTGAAAGAGCGAATAGCTGATTTCCCTATGCCGAGACAAGATCATCACTATCACAACTCGTACAACGGGTACTATCAAGACACGCCTGTATGCACTATCCACTCACGAATGGGGGCCGTACTTAAAGAAATTGATGATGACATCAAGCGTTTTGATTTGACCACCCAAGAGTAACGGCGAAGGAAGGGGATGAACTATGGCTGCACGCCTCTTGGGAATATTTGGCGCCTGATGGGGTCAGAAGAAATGACCGATAAGAACATAAGAGACGAGATGGTTTAGTCATTGTATGCCAGTTTAGACCCGCTCTTAGACTACTTTATTTTGACAACCTAAGCTTTGGAGGAAAATTCTTCTGCAACCCACCTGGCCCCTAAAGACTGACAAGAACATGCCATGGGATGACTTGATAGAGTACCTAGGTACCTAGGTATGGAAGAGGTACAACAAGTATTGCAAGTGTATATCCTTGCATGTAATAAAAAGAGTTTGAGCATCTAAGTTCGAAAGTGATGGGTACCTCTTGCCTGTATGCAGATATATTTGTCCATTGCCCTCCCCCATCAGGTCGGCCTTGCAAAAGCTTAGACTGAACAATGCTACCTACCTCGGACTTGTACTGAATGTAAAATGTGCCTGTCAACTTAGTATTGAAGCACCTGGCACTATAGGTACGACTCAACACACAACTTGGTTTCTTTCATCAAGTCTGAACTAGAAGAAAGAGCGCTTGTCCTACTAGTCCTCCAAGGTGAATGCTTCTGAAGGCATCAACGGTTTGATCTTCTTGCCCCTTCCTTTAGGTACGCTATGTGACTATAAGGCAGCAAGGCAAGCAACAAACAACAACAAACATATGTATAGGTAGGCAAACATGTCCAATAAGTTAATAGTCCAATCCGTCACCAATCCATGCAGGCAACAACTTCTTCGTACCGCGATGATATGCAACCATCTATTCACTCCACACAATGGATGACTACCAGCTACCAAGGTCCTTTCTGCTCTTCTGTCTTCCTTCTTTCAACCACAACAGCATCTTACTCCCCTCGGATGCCCAGATCAAGACCTGCTTCCCAGACTATTTGAGCTTTCTTGAGAGGCAAGTCCCTCAAAGCGTACGGACAAAACAACTTCCTTCCAGATCTTTTCTGCGAACCTCGCGTTGATATCGCCCTGAGATCGATCGAGGACCAAGGATAACAGAACGGATTTTCTCCGTTATGGAGTCCATCACGTACGAAATCGCCCCTGGTGGTGACATCGAGATCGTCTTGAACAAGCCCAACGAGCAAAACATCATCCCTAGTCTTCGACTAAGTACCGACACTGTTGACAGGCATCTTCACGGCCCCAAGTTCGAGAATCCGCCATGTGATGGACGATATGCCGTCTTGAACAAGCTTTATGAAGACCCTCGAAACTACAAGGTCCTTATTCGAGTCTCTTCCTCTCATCTCAAATTCGCTTCGCGCGTCTTCCGAAAGATGCTTGAAGGACCTTGGAAGGAGGGGATGTCATCTTCCGAGCCGTTTCGGCAGATAAACACAACTGGATGGGATGCGTTGGCATTTGTCGTTGTCTTGGATGCCATCCACGGGCGTCACCGAGGAATACCGAACAAACCAACTCTTGGGCTTCTCACCCGGATCGCTACTGTCATCGACTACTACGAATGTCACGACGCTCTGTATGTTTATTTTGACAGGTGGTTGAATCATAATCCCCGAGTAAGTGTTTCGCACCACGTACTGTACAAGAAGACTCTGTTGTGTCTCTACATTGCTACGGTCTTTTTGGACCGTGCGATGTTCAACAAAATGGCAAGAGTCATATTCCGGCATAGCGAGGGCCTATCACTAATCGACACATGCGACATCCCCCTTGGCGCTGCTCTAGGTGAGATTAGAAGCTTATTCATATTACTTGCACGGGAATCGCTGACCGCCTGCAGATGAGATCGACGAACAAAGACAAAAGTCTCTTGGATACCTCTTCGAGAGCCTAGAAGCTATAGAGATGTCACTGCTCAACGAGACGAATTGCCCTGAACAGCACGGGTCTGAGTGTATCTGTCGAACGCTCGGGGGGCTGATGCGTGCAAAATACAAATTGATCTGCTGTAACGGCCCTCTTCAATTTACCCACATTGAAGCTCCCTACGACGGATACAGCATCGCCTCCTTCGTGAGAATGATTGAGACCGTCGAGAAGCCGACAACTGCGTCGTCGGTTTGTGCTATCGTGGGAAGGATGCGTGTAGTCGTCACAAATGTCGAGAGGTACATTACAGCTTTTACTCCCTGGGGGACAGCTATAGACTACTTCGCGATTGACGTCCAAGGCCTAGTTAGCCTAGGGGCCCTGTATGACGGATCAGAGACATCGGGGACGAATAAGGGACGATCAAGAGGTGATTATCATGAATTCGGTACCAATCCTCCATTGGCGTGAGTCCACAGCCATAGCAACAAGCCAAACCTGCTACTGGGCCAGTCTACCTCCTCAGCGGTAGAGCTTACCACCCAAGAGCCCACGAGCGAATAGTTGATGGAGGAACCAGGTGTTTACTGACTTACTGTACGTGGATTTAATGGCGTGTGTTCGTATAGGAAGAAGGGGGGTTCTTCTATGCGAGTAAGTTAGAGAGTTAGAGTCGAGTTGCTATGGGTGACTATTAGCGATGAGCCTAATGAGATTTGACCTGCCTAGGTTCGCAGAGATTAACATTACTATTGTGATGGCTGGAAGCCTAGAAACCCCAATAAGATGTTGTCCTGATCATTCGTTTTATTAATTATAGTAACTATCTTTTCATCATTGCTCAACAGCATGTAAACCTATTAATCATCCAGGGTATCTAACCAAAAGAAATCCAGAACTGGATGACCAACAATCCAACTCCAGCCTCTCACCATATTCAGTTGCATTATCTTTCCAGCATTTAGGAATCGCTGTTGCCAGTCTCAGCCTCCATCTGCGCCTTACGCGCAGCGTTAAGAGCCTTGAGCTTGGCAGTTCCGAAACCCAGAACACCACCCTCCTGGTTATCGCCCAGCCAGGGCTTCTTGGAATCGCTGAGCATGCTACCAGTGACAAAGTAGGTAAGCTGTCCAACGATAATGAGAACGAAGGCAATGGGGTACAGGAAGTGGATGGTGTAGCCAAAGACTCGGATACCGATGATGACACCCCAGAAGTTGGCAGTCAACAGAGAAATGTTGAGGAAGGCCGCACTTCCCATGCGCAGCATGATGGGGACGAGGATGTAGAAGAGGTTCAGGCACAGAGTGTAACCGATGATCCAGCCGATAACCTTACCGTTCCAGGTAGCGTTATCGAAGGACTCGCGGTCGAAGATGGCAGCTTGGACACCGTTGATGCACATTCCGAAGAGACCAAGGAAAGACAGGACGTGGTACAAGTGAGCTCGGGAAACCAGCCACTCCTCGAAAACGTTGGTGGTACCGTAGAGAGTGGCACCGAGAAGGGCGAACAAGTCACCCTTGACCATGTCAAGACCCTTACCGCCGTTGGTACCGCTGATGTGATCACTGCCAATCAAAATACCCATACCACCACAGCAGACCAAGATACCAATGATCTGGAAGACTCTGTAGCGGACCTTGAGAAGGAAGAAAGAGATGACAACGACGCAGACAATAGCCCAGAAGTTGATCAACTGCGCAGACAAAACGTTGGTGTATCGGTATGCCAAAACAGTAAAGTAGTTGCCCTCAACGTCCAGGAAGGCCATGATAAGGTACTTCCAGCCATCCTTGACAGCAATCTGCCACCAGCCACGGAAACCGTCCTTGTAGAGGAACACAGGTGTGTAGATGAGGAACATGAGGATGTAGTTGAAGACGGTCTGGAAGGCGGGGATGTTGGTGCCCGCCTCGGCGAGGAAACTGGTGAAGGTGTTGGTCGCGGTGATGCACAGGGCAAGAACCTGGCCGAGAGCGAGGACGATCCAGAAGTCGACGGTGGTCAAGTAGCTGTACCAGTGGACGGACTTGACCTCGAGGGTGTGAATGCCCTGGCTGACGGCGGCATCTTCGTTGGTGGTTGTAGAAGGGGCGTTGGCGGTCGCTGTGGCTTCGTAGGCGGTTGGGCCTTTAGAGTCGCCGACGGTAATGGGTTGTTGCGCCGACATGTCGAAGGTTTATTCGAGGGTATCGTAGAATATGCTATCATATTATGTTAGCTATCGCATTCAATTGTGCCTGCGCCGGAGTCGCAACATACCTCGTAAACCTATCGCAAAGCAATAATGGTATCTTCGTGATGAAGTCTTTCTATCGTCTCCAATGCAGCAAGCGCAAAGACTCAAAGTCGCTCGCTGAGTTCTTATGAACTGACACGGCACATGTAACAATGCGCCGAGAGGTATAGATGGAAGGAGGTAGATGTGCGAGAGGTCAACATGAGCTGAGGGAGGAGGAGGGGTAGATATTTGAAGTCGGCCCTGAGGCGATTAAGTTGAGTGATCGACAACGGAGACACCGTTTAAAGCAGCGACGATCAGTTGAAAAAGAAAGGCAAGACAAAAGAACTAGAACGCAGATGGCGGCATCTTGTACTTTTGCGCCAAACCCAGTCCCAACCCATCGGGTCAAATCATCTGAATTTTTTTCTTCCTCTGTTGGTTGCACTTTCTGCGACCAAGCCAGATTGAGATAAGCTGGACAAGCTATACATGTTTCAAGCATTCAATTGGTTCTAGCATGCATCTAGTCCCAGAAGTTATCGGGAGCCAAGAAGCGGTGCTTTACCAGGAGTGGTCAAACCTCCTCGAGATGGTGGTTCTTTAATCCTGGGTGGCGGGCGGGTCGGGGAACAAGTTCGCGGCGGCTGCCGGCCGGGAGGGTCAAAGCTTCAGTGGAAGCAACAGGGGATGTTACAGTGCTTACAGGCGAAAGGGTGTCACGTCAAACGGAGATGAGATGCTGTGTCCGGCAGTTCTACGGAGATACTTGAGTAAAAAATACTCACAGCAAAGCGAAAACGTAGATAAAGCAAAATATGGGAAACAGAGACGAGATTCTGTCGATCTAAGCTGAAAATCATAGCTATTGTGGCGTTCAATATCTCACCTGTAGGAGGGTCACCAAAAGTCTGGGCTGGCCCTTGTCTGAGCTGAGGGATGGTGGTTTAGTGGATTACCACGTGGGGGTAACCAAGACAAATTCGCCGAAAAAACCATCACATGGGATCTTGATCACTGCTTTTTTACTTTGTCACACTTTTCACAATTGTGCAATGTTGCTGCAAGTCCGTGCAGAAGTCTGCGCATAATATTAACGTTTTCTTTAGCCCCGATCTAGTCTGCTATTGATATGATCTCTTGTTCATGGCTTAGACAGAATACTAGACATGGCTGTTCGTACTGTCCTTGCAATCCAGACGTTATTTCTCGTAGTACTGTCTGAACCTGAGTCTCTGCCTGAGTTCAAGTTAGTCACTTCTCATTTTCTTGGGATGAACACCTACAAGACATGAGTGGTGCTTGTGTCGGGGAAGCTATTGAGTTGGGCGCTAGTGGCTCGCGTACTGGTAGGGCTGTGAAATCTCGAAGCAGGAGATTCCGACAGTCCATTTCAGAGCTTAGACTGAGCTTCTTCGAAAGGCTTTTCATGTTTGGATTATCTACCAGGCGTGTCAGCATAATATCGTCACCAGTGAGAAAGAGGCCATTGCTCGCTACGAGTCGATTGTGGGTGACCCTACCGTAATCTGTCGCTGACGGAGACCTCGAAGTATTTGACATGACGGTGGATTCTTCTGGAGTTTACAGATTCTAATGCCGTTATATGAGAAGAGCGCCGCTTCGAATTGTTCTTGTCTGACAGGAGTCGAGTGAGATGCGGACACGGAATCCCCCGATGTCCGATATGCTTACACAGACTTTGACTGGCCGAGGTATCGTAAAACAGATTCGTGATATTGTTCTTACAATATAAATCGATCGAGCTACTACGAGAGGTGAAGCATCTTTATAAACTATCCAACTCACCTCGAATGTCCGGCATGAGCCCGTTCATATACCGGGACCCGGGAGGCACAGCGGCCGTAAGTGGGGCATCCGGCTACATCTCGTATCTCGTACCGGCGAACAAAGATCCACTTTAACCGAGCTTCAGCCTATCAAGTGTTGTGGTCAGCAAGACACCGTTCGGCCTCGCAGTATCATCCCAGATTGGGAATAGTTTTGAGCCGCAGTTTGTTTGTTTCGCGAGATACGGATTGGTGTTGTATGTAAGAGGTCTAGGCTAAGGAAGTTGTAAAGTATTAGAAGAGGCTGGTCTCAAGTTTCCGGCTGTTGCTAGGGGCCTGTTTAGCAATGGAACTATTGGCGGTGAGGTCGGGATAGCGAGCTGAGAATGAATGACTTGGTTGGTCTCGTCTATCTGATCCATGTATTAAAGAGTCATGATGAGTAGGACAATAGCCTTTATAGCTTTCATTCCTTGGGCAATCTGTTCTTTATACTCCCCTCGAACCACCCCATTGATACCCAATACAAAACACAAACACTTATAATCTTATCCCCCAGTATTGTCAGCCTCATAACATCTGTGTCATGTCCTGTCACGGGTCATGCTTCATGATGGCGC
The DNA here is from genome assembly GCA_028416715.1 of Fusarium multiceps. Classification (NCBI taxonomy): domain Eukaryota; kingdom Fungi; phylum Ascomycota; class Sordariomycetes; order Hypocreales; family Nectriaceae; genus Fusarium; species Fusarium multiceps. The sequence goes on along the minus strand of JAQPZZ010000015.1, from coordinate 611,070 downwards.
GTCCTCGTGGTTCAGGCAGAGGGCCCGCTGATGTGCGCTATCGTTGGTGCATGACCCCTTGCGGGGAGACTTTCCTCATTTCCTATTCGTCAGATCTGCTTTGCTAAGCATCAACGTGCCCAAATCATCCAATCATCGATTGCGCAGCCCTGTTGTCCCTCAGGGTCCCCTCCCACGTCATGCTAGCGTCCAGCTACCTTATCATACTTCCCATGCCGAACTCGGCAGTCATTCATTCTTCCTTCTACATCTCCATCAACATTCATCACTTTCTGTACTGGTCACGATGATTCTAAGGCCCAAAACACTTGCTGCTGGCTCGGCGCTGGTCGCTGTAGCTCGCGCTTCGCAACCTGGAGCTGCCGCGCCTGTCCCAGGTCCCATGAGAGACCTCACTTGGGGTCAGATTAACTTTATCCACACAACTGATACACATGGCTGGATTGGCGGTCACTTTCAAGAGTATGTTCTCCATTCACCCTATCACAAGCCGTGGCTGATGTCTCAGGCCTCAATACTCTGCCGATTGGGGTGACTACATCTCTTTTACCAAGCATATGCGCGACGAAGCCGATAAGCAGGGCGCCGATTTACTAGTCGTCGACACAGGCGATCGTGTCGAAGGAAATGGGTTATACGATGCGTCAACACCCAAGGGCCTCTTCCAATATGATATCTACGCCGAAGCCGATGTCGATATCATGTGTACCGGCAACCATGAGCTCTACAAGGCCTACTCGGCCGATATGGAACACAATACCACTGTTCCCAACTACAAGAACAGCTATCTAGCTTCGAACCTCGACTATATCGACTTCAAGACCGGCGATCGTGTTCCTCAGGCTCCGCGCTACAAGAAGTTTAAGACAAAGAACCAGGGCCTCAACATCGTGGCCATGGGCTTCCTCTTTGACTTTACCGGAAATGCCAACAACACCGTTGTCCAGCCCGTTGAGCAGACCATTAAGGAGGATTGGTTCCAGGAGGCTATCCGAGAGAAGCCGGATCTCTTTGTTGTGATTGGTCATGTTGGTCTTCGCATGGAGGAGTTCAAGGTTATCTTTACTGCCATTCGTAAACAGAACTGGCATATCCCTATCGCCATTTTCGGCGGTCATGCGCACGTCCGCGATGCTGTTCAGTACGATTCCGGCGCTTTTGCTATGGCCAGCGGTCGTTACTTCGAGACCATTGGATGGATGTCAATCGACGGTATCAAGAAGGGTGTCGAGGGCACCAAGGAAGTCAAGGCAGCGGCTTCTCCCACCTTCACCCGTCGATACATCGACAACAATCTTTACGGCCTGCATTATCACACTGGTCTCAATGAGACTACTTTCCCTACCGAGCATGGAAAGAGAGTCAGCAAGGCGATTACTCGCGCTCGCAGTGCACTTCAGCTCGACTACAAGTTTGGCTGCGCACCCAAGACGCTCTGGATGACCCGAGCCAAGCACACTGACGAGGACAGCATTTACCACTGGATCTCAAACCAGCTTCTACCCGACATCGTCACCCGAAAGGATCGCAAGGATAAGCCGAGACTCGCTCTCTTCAATACCGGTGGCATTCGATTCGACATCTTCAAGGGAGGGTTCACACGAGACTCCACCTATGCCGTGAGTCCATTTACAAGCGGATTTAGCTACATCCCCGATGTTCCATACAAGGCCGCATCCAAGGTCATCTCTCTTCTCAACAGTGCTGGAAGAATCCTTACCGAGAACGGCCTTGATGCCAAGTACATGGCCATGCCCGAGCAAGCTTTCCCTGCTCCCGCTCTCAAGGCCCAATTCGAGGTGAACATAAATGATGAAGATTCGCGCCTTGAACTCCGAGGTTTCTTCGATAAGCCTGATCTAACATCCGGCTACACCACTGTCGATGATATCGGTACAGATGGCGATGATACTATTCATGAGCCCGTCAAGACATACCAACAACCCAACTGTATCCAGGCTGAGATTGCCATGCCCAAGGATGGTGAGCCTGAGACAGTCGACTTTGTGTTCCTTGACTTCCTTCAACCTTGGATTATCCCTGCTTTGAAGCTTGCTGGAGCTGGTGATTTCAGTGATGGCCATGTTGAGCGATACCAAGATGGTACATTTACGTACCTTATGGCTGATTGGATCAGCAAGAATTGGCAGGGTGACTGTTAAGTTATTTGTGACTAGATGAATTTGGACGCAATTCCGCGGCGTTTTTGGTATTTAGAATGACTCAAGTACAGCATATTGGTAACATGAATATTGAACATACTTTTCCAAACCTTTTGGTGATGCTCTTTCTCTTGAAGGGATGTGAAAAGCTATCAGTGCTATAGGAAGTCACTAGGAAGGCTCAATGTTTAAGTAAAGGACAATGCAGTAGATTGAAGATGCTATGCTAAGTAACAATATATATCTTGAACCCCAATCTGTTGTTGCTTTGCTGTATATGTGCCATATCTCTATTAACAATTCTAAGGAAAGGACCTCATGCAAGGCATGAAAACAAGAAAAGACCAAATGCACAAGTTAAACCGGCTCAGTATCAGACAGAGATAGAAGGTGTTATCCAAAGCTTAGGTCTATAAGACTAAGTAAGCTCTTGTGGCCATCTCGTGTCCTAGCCCTCAATGGACTGCTTAGTTCTGGGGGAACTTGAAGCCGGGAGGGACACAGTAGGGGCTGGCGCTCTTCTTGTAGAAGACGCAAGAAGTCTTGGGAGGGCAAGCTCCAGCAGCCTTGAATATGTTAGTCAATTGTCATGTTGGTTGTGAGGCTTGATTTTGTTACTTACCACGTACTTGCCGGAGACATCGCAGATCTGCCAGCCAGTCTTGTCGGGAGTGCAAGAGTAGGTACCGGGCTTGCAGCCACTGGTAGTAGTGTCAAGGGGAGTAGCAGCGGCCATGGAGGCGATGGCGGCAATGGCAATGGCGGTGAACTTCATGTTTGCGGTTGGTGTTGGCGTTTTAGTGTTGAGCGAGTGTTGCTTGTTGTAGCGAAAGTAGTGGTTGTAGTAGAAGATGATTGTTGATGAGGATGATGAGAATATTCGATTTGGATGTGATATCGGAGGGTTTATATACTTGATTTCACACATACTGAGTCTGACTTTTGGATATTTGTTTCTATTCTTGTGAGTATGGTCTCACTTACACGAGAGGCGTCAAGTTCCGTACTTCGGAACTCGGCCATAGTCCTATGATACAGCCACGATACTATTTTAGTTCTGTCTCTTCCCGTTGACCAGCGGGAGAAGTAGTTAGTCTCTGGATCACTTTGCCTATACGAGGCTGACTCTTCCCGCAATGGCACTTTCCATTATTCGGATTCGCAACGTTAACTTTGTGGAGGGGAGAAGCTAGACAGTATTGGGATATATTGTAAGCCACTTACACCACAGACGCTAGATAGTCACACGATCGAAACTGCCAGCCCTACAGATGTGGTGCTACTGTTGGAAGATGTTCGTAAAACCTCATCTCATCATTAATACTGTATAAGTCCTGTATATCTACACTCAAAGCAGTCTGGTGATGATGTTGAGTAAGATGATCGACATAACCAGCTTACACGACGATACTTTGAAAGGGTATATCATTCAACGACCAAAACAGTAAATACTCTCCGCTCTTGATCAAGTCATCCTAAAAATAAATTCCCGAGTCTCATTCATTCAGCCCAGTCTACCCCGCAAAAGCAACTCCCGTCACATCATGGCTTCCTCACATCTTATTCGTCAACCCAAAAGCCTCTTCGTGTTTCCCGATGGATTTGACAGGTTTTATGCAAAGACCCTTCAATAATTCCTGACATTGATTGGAACACGAGAATAGAATTGTTGTCTGGTGGTTACACATTAAGACCTTCAGATATTAACTACACGAGCTGAAGGTAGAAGCGAGACATACAGACAGCACCCATACATTGAGCGCAAGGCATATTGATCATCGTCAGTCCATCTGATCCTGCTGTACAACCCGTATAACTTCCATCTCCACACCATAAGCTGAATAGTCCTACAATGCGATACGATGCAAACTCATGCAGTTTGACGCATATGCAGGCCCCGAAGAGTGGTGATACGAGGGCCGATCCATGTGCTGACTGTGCATACATACCGTTACATTCTGGGCTTGCACGAATGCTGAGACGAATTACTTGATATTCTCCGGATGGACTTCTCTTCTTCCGGTTCAGCCCCGCGACATCCGTGGCGCCAAGCCCGTTACTGCTCCGCCCAACGGAAGTCGCGGGGACCCCGATCTCGGGCTGGACTATAAGCACGTGGCTTTGCACTTCAGGAACTTCGAGGCGTTTGGATCGTTACATTTCGAGGCTGACACCACCACCTGTCAACGGAAACGCTGAAAATAATCACCAATATGGCATACAATTGGACAGCGGAAAATACAGTATTTGAGTTCCATTTACAGCTATATCCTATACATACCTATCCCCATTGGCTGGGTCTAGTAATTAGCTCCTATCATGACATACCCTCTCTTTTTCACTTTCTCTAACTCTCCCAGCCTCTGTTGATTTGTTTTCTCCTCACCTAAAGCAGTGTTAGCAAAATATCTGGAATGCGAGTGCGAAAGGGATGTTCTTACCATGGGTGACAGGAATAGCACGCCGCCCAGCAGCGACACAACAGTCAGGATGAGAGTAGGCTTGTTAAACCCATCTCCGAGAATATCGAACATGCCGCTAGGAGCCAATCTTGTTCCAAAGACATCCACGCCGTAGGCAACAATCCAAGTTGTGCTCTCGACGATAACGGGTGTCGCGAGAATGTTCTTGACACCCAAAACATTTCGCTGATGAGAAATAACGGATCGAGGATCGATCTCAATACTGGGGGAGTATTGGACAAGGCCTTCGGCTTCCTTCTCAGCTGGGGTGGAGTCACGGCCGACGGGTCGTCGGGCGTCGAGAATCTGGCGGCCCAGACCAGCGATGGAGTGGGCTTCAGGGAGGTAGGCGAGAACATAACGGTTGGCGATACCTTGTCGAGTTTGTGTCACCGATAGATGGTCGAGTGGCTGAGACACGACGTAAGCTTGGGACTCAACCCAAGGCAGACCAGGTCCATCGGGGGAGTCAACAGGCTTAAGAGGAGAGAATGTCTCGGCATCGCCCAGGGGGCCGCGGTCGTTGGGCGAGGAAGACTCGTAGAGGTCATTGATGACAATCTGGTAGCCTTGGATAGATCGCTTGGAGCCATCCTCAAGGGTGTATCGTCCAAAGAAAGTGCATGCATACCAGTTCTCAGCCATGGTGCATGAGATGGGCTTGGTAGAGTCGACACCGGCGTAAGATTGGGCGGCCAGAACTTGGCCCGAGATGGTGTCAACCAGCTGAACAGATAGAGAGGACGTGGCCTCATCCATAGCAGCAACCACAATGGTGTTGGGGTTGAGGTACTTGTAGCTGACGCGACGATCAGCCAGGACGCGACCAATAGAAGCGATGGGGTCGTGAGAATCACGCTTAGCAATCTCGACGATCTTTTGACCACGGAAAAGCTGCAGCTGCCAAACTTCCTCCTCGGTAACCTTGTTGTTTGCTTCAACAAACTTGAGACCCTTGAGAGTCTCGCCTTCGCCTCGGACAACAATGGTCTCGGCAGGAGTAAAACCAGCGGGGACGGGTCCGACTTCGCCGTTGGTACCGACAGGAAGCAGCCACTTGCCTGCAGGGCTGTCAACAACGACAGTGCTGGCGACACGAGGAAGAGATCCTGCGGGCATAACCTCGACAACATCGCCAGTGTCACTCTTGATAGCGACGTACTCGCCCTTAGCACCACGCAGAGTGACAACACCCTCATCCTTGGCATACATGCCCTTGACCTCGAGGGTTTCACCAGCAGCTTGGGGGAGGACAGACTTAGACCAGACAACCTGACCCTTGTGCTCAGTGCTCAAGCCGTACATGCGACCGCGGCGGGTTGCAAGAACAATGAGCTTGTTAAATCCGAAAGTGTCTCGGTGCAGGCCCTCCTTCTTGCTGACGGTCTCGCCACCAGACACGCTCGAGATGAAGCGCTCGGGAAGAGAGAAAAGGTACTCAGGAAGGTATTGGAGATCGTCAATGTGGCGGGTAACACGATGGATGTAGGCGCTGAGAGGGTTGGTGTGAGCCTCCTCCTCAAGGACCTTGGCGAGGTTCTCAGTGCCGGGTACATCAGCCCAGACGGCAGAGACGGCAGCAGAAAGGCCTTCGGGGCGCTTCCAGTCAACCTCGCCGTTACGGACAAGAACCCAGTCGTCAGACTTGGTAACAGCAGCAGCTCGGATAGCGAAGCCCTCAGTGCCAGGCTTCTTGATAACTTCGGCAACAGCATGAACAGCCTCGATACTACCAGCAGGCTTGAAAGCCCAGCGAGCCAGAACAGCGTGAGACTCGGAAGAGACAACCAGAGTCTCGTCGTCAGTAACGCGAGCAAAGTAAACGTTAGCTCCATCGGAGCTGGTGGAGAAGGCGCCGGGGCCGGACAGGTGAGGGAGCTCGTAGGCCTTGGTGACCTGGCTGGTCTTGAGATCGGTATGGTAAACCTCAGCCTTGTTTCCAGTCTTGGTTCGAGTGTGGACAAGGAAATGAGGCTGCGATTGAGTGAGATGGGGGGCGTGAATGACAACAGAGACGGCGTCGGCGGGCAACTTAAGATCCTGGGTAGTCTTGCTGCCGAGAACGTTGACCTTGAGCTTGGAAAGGCTGCTATCAGCCCAAGCAAGAATAGGAGCAGCTGAGTTGCCGCCAACAAACATGACATCCTTGGGTCCGTGGACATCGCCCTTCGTGCCAATAGCAAAGTCGTCCAGTCGTCCTCCAGTAAGAGTATCGAGCGCGGTAACCTTGAGGCTGTAAGAAGCGGGCGATCCGTGAAGACTGACAACGTAAATCTTGGAGATATCGGTCGAGACCTGGAGAGGAATATTGTGGGCAACCTCACGGAACTCCCAAACAACCTGTCCAAGAGTGCCATGTATACGTCGTAGAACCGTAGTGCCATCCTCGTCGTACAGAACCAAAACATCCTTTCGAGAGCTCTCAGTAATCTCCAGAATCTCAAGATCCTTAACATCGCCCTTGAACTCATTGTGCCAGACGTTACGACCAGTCAGCGCATCCCAAGCCTGCACTCGAGATCCATACGCCGCAGCAACCCAGTGTTCGCCCTCAGCAGCGCGCAAGAAACCGCCGCCATTGGTAATATCATCCGCAATTTGCTGACGCCAGACAACAGCGCCATTACTAGGGTTGACAGCACCGACAATGCCGACGTCGCTGAGTGTGTAAAGGAGGCTCGCCTTATCTTGCTTTCGGGGTCGATGGAAGAAGGTGGTTTCGACCTGGGGGACGCCTACGAGCGCGTGATGGAAATCGATTTGGCCGACTTCATCCTGGAAGACGGCGGCGCCGAGGGACGATAGCGCCAGAAGGAGCAATGGTTGTAGTGAGAGCCGCATTGTGGTTGTGTTGACGGCGTTGTGCGGCTTCACGCTTGGGGAGCTTCAGAGCTGGCTGTTGCATCATGGCGGGCTATCTGTTCGTTGCGCATGCTTAGTCATCCGACAGCTAAGATAAGTAAGCTCCCGCTCAACTTGTCCTAGCACGATAAGATGAGGGTTACGATGAGAATAAATAATTGATGTCTTTTACTACTCATTAAGATTAAATAGAATATTTTGAGATAAATTAAACTGTATGTCAACGTGGTCCGAGTATATGTGGCGATGCTTCAAAATATAAGGCGAACAGGCGGTCCGAAAAATAACCAAGACACAGAAGTCTACTAACAAAATAACTTAGACTTGCTTAGGTACCAAGCTTAGGATAAACTATCCTAACTTTTAGAAGACCTTTAGCTAAGTCTCGCTTTTTCTTCGACCCACCTGGCGAAATACATAGCAACCACCTACCGGCCAAAATGCTCCGAACTCAAACGTGAAGAAAATACATCTATCACGATTTTCTTCTTTATTAAAAAAATGAGACCTTATAGACTTTCCAAAGACTTTGCAATTTGATCACTTCGCCAAGGGGCAGGCCGTTTGTGAGTTTACACGCGAGTTACATCATGAGACTGCTCCACGAGTAGCAGTAGATCCCGTGCCACCAACATAACCCGATGTCTCAAATCTTCAGGCTATACAAAACTTTACACTCACACCTTTATCATTGAGAAAATGGGAATAATCAAGGTTATATCGTGTTGTTCTTTGTTCCAGATTAGGAACACGTCTCGGGATGAGTTCTCATGTAGTAGTCATGGGGGCCAGAAACTCAAGAAATGCCATCATCGAAGCAATCAAGACTTGGCATAGTATATCCATATATAAATCACTTTCTCTAAATAAAACTAGAAATTCATAAGAATAATATGCCGGTTTCTGTGTTGACATGATCGAAGCTCAAAAACTGCTATATGACATGGAGGTTAGTCTTACACTCTCCTTTGACTACAATCCACTTACACAAACAGCCCCGATCTCTCATCCCCTCCTGGACAGATACACCAATCCCAAACCTAAGCCTCTCCGCAAGCGGTCTTCTCGTTCTCGCCGATCTCCGCACAATCTCCCGCCGAACAGCTCTCACCGGCGGTGCCTCCTGGGTTGACGCCTTCGTACTCGCTCCCGGCTTACACTACCAACAAGCATGCGATGACCTCGAACGCGAAGCCCCCGTTGGCTTGGTAGCTTTAGCACTCGGCGAGATGCAGTATGTTGTGAAGAATACCATGACGGCGAGTTATCTAAAGGGCTTGTTCAAGGATGATGAGGATAGTATTACTCTGACTGTTGGGATTGATACGCCGTGGGATATTGTCAAGTTTGTGGGGAAAGTCATCAAGAAGAGAAGGATCTCGGATGAGGAAGATGATGATGTGGATCATGATGATTGGGCTTCACTTTCAGATGTTGACTGGTTCAGTCATCTTCTCTACCTCGGCACACCTATTATCACACTCACATCGATATCCTTTATGGCCATCCTGGAAGATTGGTGGGGCCTGTCCATTCTGCTCATGCTGATAATCTCTCGCATCCTCAACATCTGGGCTATAAAGCAGCGCATGACCCATTCCGAATCTGAGCTCGAGAGCATCGACATGACAGAGTACACCATCGATCTCGGCGGAGGACACAGCGTGCGTCTTCGTGGTCCGGATGCAGACCTGCAAGCCATCGTTACGCATGCCTGGCTACGTGCGCAGTCAGTTCTCGAAGGGTACATTGAAGCAGTGGCTAAACTGATGGTGTACATGTCTGCTGCTATAGGAGGAAACATGTCGCAGGCAGGGGCCATTATCCTTATGGGCTTATTGCTCGCGAGCGCTGCGTTGTTAGGATTGAGTAACGCACATGCACGAGGGTTTCGTATGCATGGCCGTTACGCAATGCCTGAGAGGAAGAAGGCCAAGATGGCTGAAGAGTCTTTTTCTACGGGCAGGAGTAGCGTTGTGATAAGGCAATTAGCAGCGGATTAGTTTAGCATACATAGCACTGCGATTTGACTCTTATATCGGATAGACATAATTTGTATTCCCTGTTGTCCATGAAATCATTAGAGCTAATGGGCCCTGAAAGTAATCGTATTATACAAACTCCCCTCTCTTATCGACCTTGCCTAAAATCCATTGTACTAATCCATGTTAAGCAAAGGTTTATCAGTGTAAGTTGTTCCCATCAATTGGAGGCAGCATGTCCCAAAATTCCTCCTAAGCGGCAGCATCATCCTGCTTCATTTCTTGATCCTTTTGTTCTCCTTCAGTCACCGCAGGCTCTGGCACTGTGGGAGCCTCCACGGCGGGAGCTTCGAGGGTAGGATCGCTGGGCTTCTCTTCCTCAGTAACCATGGGCTCATCGACTGGTGCTTCTGGGGCCGCGGAAGGTATTAAAGATGGTTCGGGAGTGACCTCAGGTTTCGTTTCTGTGGGTGCTTCTACGGGTTCCTTGACAGTTGACTTGACCTCAGTCTCAGCAACAGGTTCAGGTCCAATCTCGGCGGCAGGTTCTTCGACGGGCGCAGCGACGGGCTCAGTAGCGGGTTCAGTAATAGGCTCAGCCGCAGGTTCGTTGACAACCTCTGCAGGAGCCTCAGGTGCAGGCTCTGCTGCAGGCTCGGGCACTGATGGAGTTGGTAGGTCTTCCTTCATGCCTTCAATATCTTTATGTTCCTCGTCAAGTTTATCCATCAAGCTGGCAATCATATCAGGCGACTCGCCTTTAGCGACTTCTTCAACCGCAGGAGGAATGGACTCCTCCTTGACCTCTGGCTGAACCGGTGTTGGTGACTTGGCCTTCTCTGCAGCAGGTTCTTGCACGGTAGTTTCAGCAGGTGGCTCTGTCGGAGGGTCGACAATCGAGGGAGCAGCAGCCGGAGCATCTGTGGTATCAGAGATGGGCGCAGCAATTGAAGCCGAGTCATCAGGCTTAATGCTATATTCTGTCAAACCAGTGTCGTTCTGTTGCAATTGCGGTCTTGATGGAACAGCTTCTTCAACAGGTTGGACTTCACCAGGCAGGACATCAAAGGGAAGTTTGGCCTCACTTCCAGGAGCAGAATGCCCTTGATCACGCTCACCAGAGCTTCCTGGAGGCGTCGTAGCAATGTTACCAACTTCTTCAGGTGGAGGAGGTAGTAGGGCTTCGTTATCGGTTGGCTCCAGCATAGGAACATCGCGATCGGCTGCGGCTTCAGGAGCCTCTCCAACAATTGTCGATGGTGGCTCAGCCACGGTTGACTCGGCAGGCTCAGCACCAGGACCGACTGCTGGGGGTTGTTCCAGTCCAAAGGGAGCATTTACAGCCACCTTGAGTATGTGCTCCTCATCAACAGTTCCCGTCGCATGGGGTTGAGTATCGTTGACAGGGGGGTCCAAAGATGCCTCCTTGAGATTTTCCTCGGTCAATTGCGGTTCCTTGGTCGCGTCGATCTCTGAGAAAGGAGCGTCAACCGCGTCCTTTATCGCCTCCTCTGCGCTTACTTCCTTTGTAGGCGAAGGCATGACAACGTTCTTGAGAGGGCTGCCTTCAAGTCGCGATTCTCCGGGTGTAAGAGGTGGTGG